>JAGFBR010000723.1:30000-32500 GCA_019925795.1 Dendrobium chrysotoxum
GCCGTGCCCGCCGGCGTGCCCTCGGGCCGTGCCCGCCGGCGTGCCCCGGGCCGAGCCCGCGGCGAGCCCGCCGCGAGCCCCGGGCCGAGGCCGCGACGAGCCCCGGGCCGAGCGCGCCAGCGTGCCCCGGCATTTATATATAAAAATATATATAATAAAATCAAGACGCGCGCGCGCGCCGTGCCAAGTGCCAAGTGCCCAAGTGCCAAGTGCCACGCGCGCGCGCGCGTTTATAAAGCTCAGAGCACCCCCGTCATCTTTATATTAGCGAACCTGCATGTAACTTGCCAAGCCTTCGTAATAGGGAGAAGGCAAAATATGATGCAGAGTCATCTTTTAATCAGCGAACCTGCACGACAAAGCTATTTAGCTATAATCTTAACAAGAGAATATAAAGGCTTGTCGTTTGGATGTGAAATCCTATTTTACATCAACACCACGTGGGAGATAAAACAGTCGCCTTTTTAGATTGGTTGTGCCTAGTCCTCAGAACAAAATGTTGCTTCATTTTTCATGACTCATGCATCTTGACACACATAATCGTGAATAAATGAAGCGACTTGGTGCTTGTGCCGTCGGTTGTTGGTTACTCAAGAATAACTGGATGTGCCTTGGCCCTGCTTGGCAGCGTGCCCAGGAATTAGCTACCAGCGTGCCTTGGCCCTGCCTGCTAACGTGCCCAGGCCCTTGCTGCGAAAGTGCCCATGAGCTTGCAAAAGTGCTATTAAACACTCAATTTTAGATATTTGGGCATCAAGGTGGTATGCCGGGCACTCATTTGTACATGTACAAGTGGAAAATGTGCATTTTGTGGCAAAAAAAATTTTAAGCTTTTTGGCCATTTTTGAACTACCGGAGCATTCTGGGAGCACTGTACACAGTCTTCCTGTTAGAGAGAAGTCCAAACATGATGCAGGGCCTGGCTGGCAGCAAGCCCAGGCCCTGGCAGCCAGCGTGCCCAGGCCCTGGCAGCCAGCGTTCCCAGGCCCTGGCAGCCAGCGTGCCCAGGCCCTAGCAGCCAGGGTGCCCAGGCCTTGGCTGCGAATGTCCCTGGCCCTAGCTGCAAGCGTGCCCTGGCCCTGTCTGCCAGCTTGCCCTGGCCCTGCCTGCTGCATGCCCTGGCCCTGGACCTGGCTGTTTCTGTGCACAGCCTCTGGCCTTGGCTGCCAGCATGCCCAGGCCCTTGCTGCCAGCTTGCCTAGGCCATGGCCCTGGCAGCCAGCGTGCCCAGCACCTGGCCCTGGCTGGCGGCAAGCCCAGGCCCTCGCTGGCAGCAAACCCGGGCATTGGCTTCCAGCGTGCCCAGGCCCTGGCCCTGGCTGGCAGCAAGCCCAGGCCCTGGCTGGCAGCAAGCCCAGGCCCTGGCAGCCAGCGTGCCCTGGCCATGGCAGCCAGCGTGCCCGGGCCCTTGCAGCCAGCGTGCCCAGGCCCTCGCTGCCAGCTTGCCCAGGCCTTGGCCCTGGCTGCTAGCGTGCCCAGCACCTGGCCCTGGCTGGCAGCATGCCCAGGCCCTCGCTGGCAGCAAGCCCGGGCACTGGCTGCCAGCGTGCCCAGGCCCTGGCTGCAAGCGTGCCCTGGCCCTGCCAGCATGCCCAGGCCTTGGCCCTGGCTGGCAGCAAGCCCAGGCCCTGGCTGGCAGCAAGCCCAGGCTCTGGCAGCCAGCGTGCCTAAGCCCTTGGCTGCCAGCGTGCCCAGGCCCTTGGCTGCCAGCATGCCCAGGCCCTTGCTGCCATCTTGCCCAGGCCTTGGCCCTGGCTGCTGGCGTGCCCAGCACCTGGCCCTTGCTGGCAGCATGCCCAGGCCCTGGCTGGCAGCAAGCCCGGGCACTGGCTGCCAGCGTGCCCTGGCCCTGCCAGCATGCCCAGGCCTTGGCCCTGGCTGGCAGCAAGCCCAGGCCCTGGCTGGCAGCGTGCCCAGGCCCTGGCAGCCAGCGTGCCCAGGCCCTTGCAGCCAGCGTGCCCAGGCCCTTGCTGCCAGCTTGCCCGGGCCTTGGCCCTGGCTGCTAGCGTGCCCAGCACCTGGCCCTGGCTGGCAGCATGCCCAGGCCCTCGCTGGCAGCAAGCCCGGGCACTGGCTGCCAGCGTGCCCAGGCCCTGGCTGCCAGCGTGCCCAGGCCCTGGCTGCCAGCATGCCCAGGCCTTGGCCCTGGCTGGCAGCAAGCCCAGGCCCTGGCTGGCAGCAAGCCCAGGCCCTGGCAGCCAGCGTGCCCAGGCCCTGGCAGCCAGCGTGCCCAGGCCCTTGCAGCCAGCGTGCCCAGGCCCTTGCAGCCAGCGTGCCCAGGCCTTGGCCCTGGCTGGCAGCAAGCCCAGGCCCTGGCAGCCAGCGTGCCCAGGCCTTGGCCCTGGCTGCCGGCGTGCCCAATCCTTGAGCGTGCCAACATCCTCTTGTAAATGTACTCATAAGTACTCACTTAAAAGATTTTCTGGTATCAAGATGGCATGTTTCGGACTTGTACGAGCATGTACAAGTAAATATTGCGGCTACTATGGCAAAAAATATT
>JAGFBR010000723.1:42500-55000 GCA_019925795.1 Dendrobium chrysotoxum
TATGAATCGAGGCCGTGCTTCGTTGCTTGTCCGATGCATGCATGGCAATAAAATTGTAAGCTTTTGGCCCTGCCCGTCGATTAGAGGGAAGCTCGGTTGCCCTATCGGGGAATGCGCTAGTGGAGTCCATCGACCCCATGCTTCGTTGCTTGGGCGAAGCGTATGCATGGACAAAAGAACTGTAAGCCTTCTGGCCGTTTCGGAACTACCGGGGCATCAGGATTGTGATAAGCCCCGCCAGTCTATTTAAGGGAAGCCGTGGAACACTTGCCTTTTAAGATCTTTGGGTATCAAGATGGCATGCTGGGTACTCATCCGTGCATGTAGAAGTAAAAGATGCGGTAACTATGGAAAAAAAAATTGTAAGCTTTTTGGGCATTTTTGAACTACCGGGGCATTCTGAATGTGAAGTCCCGACCCTTGCATTTGTCGGAATATGGGAAACGCGCTAGTGGTATGAATCGAGGCCGTGCTTCGTTGCTTGTCCGATGCATGCATGGCAAAAAAATTGTAAGCTTTTGGCCCTGCCCGTCGATTAGAGGGAAGCTCGGTTGCCGTATCGGGGAATGTGCTAGTGGTGTCCATCGGCCCCATGCTTCGCTGCTTGGGCGAAGCGTATGCTATGAGAATTTTGAAGGATTGTTTGCACGTGGGAATCTTTATGCCCCATAGGCCGTGTCGTAAGCCGGAGGTAGGGGTATGCATCGAAGCCATGCTTCGTCGCTTGTCCGATTAGAGGGAAGCTCGGTTGCCTTATCAGGGAATGTGCTAGTGGTGTCCATCGACACCCTGCTCCGTTGCTTGAGCGAAGTGTATGCTATGAGAATTTTGAAGGATTGTTTGCACGTGGGAATCTTTATGCCCCAGAGGCCGTGTCGTAAGCTGGAGGTAGGGGTATGCATTGATGCCATGCTTTGTCGCTTGTCCGATTAGAGGGAAGCTCGGTTGCCTTATCGGGGAAGGTGCTAATGGTGTCCATCGACACCAGGCTTCGTTGCTTGAGCGAAGTGTATGCTATGAGAATTTTGAAGGATTGTTTGCACGTGGGAATCTTTATGCCCCATATCGGGGAATGTGCTGGTGCCGTCCATCGACACCATGCTTCGTTGCTTGAGCGAAGCGTATGCTATGAGAATTTTGAAGGATTGTTTGCATGTGGGAATCTTTATGCCCCATACCCCATAGGCCGTGTCGTAAAAGAAAGTTGTTGCCAGGGAGGCCATAAATCGAATCCAAAAAAGCGGGAAAAATTAAGTTTATTGGCGAGCACGACAGATTGAGCGCCAACCGCACGAGAGAAAATAAATACCAATTAAGTAAAAAATTTCGGGCGCTAACGCGCCCGAAAATATAAGCCCCGACGAGCACTAGAGATCGGGCACCGGTAATACGGGGAAAAATCCACAGCTCTTCCGCGAAAAATTTTGGGCGCTGACGCGCCCAAAAAAAGAGGTCCCAACGTGCCAAAACAAATTCGAATGGGCTAAAATTGGTCAGGAAGCCCAGGCCGTGCCCGCCGGCGTGCCCTCGGGCCGTGCCCGCCGGCGTGCCCTCGGGCCGTGCCCGCCGGCGTGCCCCGGGCCGAGCCCGCGGCGAGCCCGCCGCGAGCCCCGGGCCGAGGCCGCGACGAGCCCCGGGCCGAGCGCGCCAGCGTGCCCCGGCATTTATATATAAAAATATATATAATAAAATCAAGACGCGCGCGCGCGCCGTGCCAAGTGCCAAGTGCCCAAGTGCCAAGTGCCACGCGCGCGCGCGCGTTTATAAAGCTCAGAGCACCCCCGTCATCTTTATATTAGCGAACCTGCATGTAACTTGCCAAGCCTTCGTAATAGGGAGAAGGCAAAATATGATGCAGAGTCATCTTTTAATCAGCGAACCTGCACGACAAAGCTATTTAGCTATAATCTTAACAAGAGAATATAAAGGCTTGTCGTTTGGATGTGAAATCCTATTTTACATCAACACCACGTGGGAGATAAAACAGTCGCCTTTTTAGATTGGTTGTGCCTAGTCCTCAGAACAAAATGTTGCTTCATTTTTGATGACTCATGCATCTTGACACACATAATCGTGAATAAATGAAGCGACTTGGTGCTTGTGCCGTCGGTTGTTGGTTACTCAAGAATAACTGGATGTGCCTTGGCCCTGCTTGGCAGCGTGCCCAGGAATTAGCTACCAGCGTGCCTTGGCCCTGCCTGCTAACGTGCCCAGGCCCTTGCTGCGAAAGTGCCCATGAGCTTGCAAAAGTGCTATTAAACACTCAATTTTAGATATTTGGGCATCAAGGTGGTATGCCGGGCACTCATTTGTACATGTACAAGTGGAAAATGTGCATTTTGTGGCAAAAAAAATTTTAAGCTTTTTGGCCATTTTTGAACTACCGGAGCATTCTGGGAGCACTGTACACAGTCTTCCTGTTAGAGAGAAGTCCAAACATGATGCAGGGCCTGGCTGGCAGCAAGCCCAGGCCCTGGCTGGCAGCGTGCCCAGGCCCTGGCAGCCAGCGTGCCCAGGCCATGGCAGCCAGCATGCCCAGGCCTTGGCTGCGAATGTCCCTGGCCCTAGCTGCAAGCGTGCCCCTGCCCTGTCTGCCAGCTTGCCCTGGCCCTGCCTGCTGCATGCCCTGGCCCTGGACCTGGCTGTTTCTGTGCACAGCCTCTGGCCTTGGCTGCCAGCATGCCCAGGCCCTTGCTGCCAGCTTGCCTAGGCCATGGCCCTGGCAGCCAGCGTGCCCAGCACCTGGCCCTGGCTGGCGGCAAGCCCAGGCCCTCGCTGGCAGCAAACCCGGGCATTGGCTTCCAGCGTGCCCAGGCCCTGGCCCTGGCTGGCAGCAAGCCCAGGCCCTGGCTGGCAGCAAGCCCAGGCCCTGGCTGGCAGCAAGCCCAGGCCCTGGCAGCCAGCGTGCCCTGGCCATGGCAGCCAGCGTGCCCGGGCCCTTGCAGCCAGCGTGCCCAGGCCCTCGCTGCCAGCTTGCCCAGGCCTTGGCCCTGGCTGCTAGCGTGCCCAGCACCTGGCCCTGGCTGGCAGCATGCCCAGGCCCTCGCTGGCAGCAAGCCCGGGCACTGGCTGCCAGCGTGCCCAGGCCCTGGCTGCAAGCGTGCCCTGGCCCTGCCAGCATGCCCAGGCCTTTGCCCTGGCTGGCAGCAAGCCCAGGCCCTGGCTGGCAGCAAGCCCAGGCCCTGGCAGCCAGCGTGCCTAAGCCCTTGGCTGCCAGCGTGCCCAGGCCCTTGGCTGCCAGCATGCCCAGGCCCTTGCTGCCAGCTTGCCCAGGCCTTGGCCCTGGCTGCTGGCGTGCCCAGCACCTGGCCCTTGCTGGCAGCATGCCCAGGCCCTGGCTGGCAGCAAGCCCGGGCACTGGCTGCCAGCGTGCCCTGGCCCTGCCAGCATGCCCAGGCCTTGGCCCTGGCTGGCAGCAAGCCCAGGCCCTGGCTGGCAGCGTGCCCAGGCCCTGGCAGCCAGCGTGCCCAGGCCCTTGCAGCCAGCGTGCCCAGGCCCTTGCTGCCAGCTTGCCCGGGCCTTGGCCCTGGCTGCTAGCGTGCCCAGCACCTGGCCCTGGCTGGCAGCATGCCCAGGCCCTCGCTGGCAGCAAGCCCGGGCACTGGCTGCCAGCGTGCCCAGGCCCTGGCTGCCAGCGTGCCCAGGCCCTGGCTGCCAGCATGCCCAGGCCTTGGCCCTGGCTGGCAGCAAGCCCAGGCCCTGGCTGGCAGCAAGCCCAGGCCCTGGCAGCCAGCGTGCCCAGGCCCTGGCAGCCAGCGTGCCCAGGCCCTTGCAGCCAGCGTGCCCAGGCCCTTGCAGCCAGCGTGCCCAGGCCCTTGCAGCCAGCGTGCCCAGGCCTTGGCCCTGGCTTGTCGTTTGGATGTGAAATCCTATTTTACATCAACACCACGTGGGAGATAAAACAGTCGCCTTTTTAGATTGGTTGTGCCTAGTCCTCAGAACAAAACGTTGCTTCATATTTGATGACTCATGCATCTTGACACACATAATCGTGAATAAATGAAGCGACTTGGTGCTTGTGCCGTCGGTTGTTGGTTACTCAAGAATAACTGGATGTGCCTTGGCCCTGCTTGGCAGCGTGCCCAGGAATTAGCTACCAGCGTGCCTTGGCCCTGCCTGCTAACGTGCCCAGGCCCTTGCTGCGAAAGTGCCCATGAGCTTGCA
The DNA here is from genome assembly GCA_019925795.1 of Dendrobium chrysotoxum. NCBI lineage: Eukaryota > Viridiplantae > Streptophyta > Magnoliopsida > Asparagales > Orchidaceae > Dendrobium > Dendrobium chrysotoxum. Next base: position 46,665 of record JAGFBR010000723.1, read on the forward strand.
AAAGTGCTATTAAACACTCAATTTTAGATATTTGGGCATCAAGGTGGTATGCCGGGCACTCATTTGTACATGTACAAGTGGAAAATGTGCATTTTGTGGCAAAAAAAATTTTAAGCTTTTTGGCCATTTTTGAACTACCGGAGCATTCTGGGAGCACTGTACACAGTCTTCCTGTTAGAGAGAAGTCCAAACATGATGCAGGGCCTGGCTGGCAGCAAGCCCAGGCCCTGGCTGGCAGCGTGCCCAGGCCCTGGCAGCCAGCGTGCCCAGGCCATGGCAGCCAGCATGCCCAGGCCTTGGCTGCGAATGTCCCTGGCCCTAGCTGCAAGCGTGCCCCTGCCCTGTCTGCCAGCTTGCCCTGGCCCTGCCTGCTGCATGCCCTGGCCCTGGACCTGGCTGTTTCTGTGCACAGCCTCTGGCCTTGGCTGCCAGCATGCCCAGGCCCTTGCTGCCAGCTTGCCTAGGCCATGGCCCTGGCAGCCAGCGTGCCCAGCACCTGGCCCTGGCTGGCGGCAAGCCCAGGCCCTCGCTGGCAGCAAACCCGGGCATTGGCTTCCAGCGTGCCCAGGCCCTGGCCCTGGCTGGCAGCAAGCCCAGGCCCTGGCTGGCAGCAAGCCCAGGCCCTGGCTGGCAGCAAGCCCAGGCCCTGGCAGCCAGCGTGCCCTGGCCATGGCAGCCAGCGTGCCCGGGCCCTTGCAGCCAGCGTGCCCAGGCCCTCGCTGCCAGCTTGCCCAGGCCTTGGCCCTGGCTGCTAGCGTGCCCAGCACCTGGCCCTGGCTGGCAGCATGCCCAGGCCCTCGCTGGCAGCAAGCCCGGGCACTGGCTGCCAGCGTGCCCAGGCCCTGGCTGCAAGCGTGCCCTGGCCCTGCCAGCATGCCCAGGCCTTTGCCCTGGCTGGCAGCAAGCCCAGGCCCTGGCTGGCAGCAAGCCCAGGCCCTGGCAGCCAGCGTGCCTAAGCCCTTGGCTGCCAGCGTGCCCAGGCCCTTGGCTGCCAGCATGCCCAGGCCCTTGCTGCCAGCTTGCCCAGGCCTTGGCCCTGGCTGCTGGCGTGCCCAGCACCTGGCCCTTGCTGGCAGCATGCCCAGGCCCTGGCTGGCAGCAAGCCCGGGCACTGGCTGCCAGCGTGCCCTGGCCCTGCCAGCATGCCCAGGCCTTGGCCCTGGCTGGCAGCAAGCCCAGGCCCTGGCTGGCAGCGTGCCCAGGCCCTGGCAGCCAGCGTGCCCAGGCCCTTGCAGCCAGCGTGCCCAGGCCCTTGCTGCCAGCTTGCCCGGGCCTTGGCCCTGGCTGCTAGCGTGCCCAGCACCTGGCCCTGGCTGGCAGCATGCCCAGGCCCTCGCTGGCAGCAAGCCCGGGCACTGGCTGCCAGCGTGCCCAGGCCCTGGCTGCCAGCGTGCCCAGGCCCTGGCTGCCAGCATGCCCAGGCCTTGGCCCTGGCTGGCAGCAAGCCCAGGCCCTGGCTGGCAGCAAGCCCAGGCCCTGGCAGCCAGCGTGCCCAGGCCCTGGCAGCCAGCGTGCCCAGGCCCTTGCAGCCAGCGTGCCCAGGCCCTTGCAGCCAGCGTGCCCAGGCCCTTGCAGCCAGCGTGCCCAGGCCTTGGCCCTGGCTTGTCGTTTGGATGTGAAATCCTATTTTACATCAACACCACGTGGGAGATAAAACAGTCGCCTTTTTAGATTGGTTGTGCCTAGTCCTCAGAACAAAATGTTGCTTCATATTTGATGACTCATGCATCTTGACACACATAATCGTGAATAAATGAAGCGACTTGGTGCTTGTGCCGTCGGTTGTTGGTTACTCAAGAATAACTGGATGTGCCTTGGCCCTGCTTGGCAGCGTGCCCAGGAATTAGCTACCAGCGTGCCTTGGCCCTGCCTGCTAACGTGCCCAGGCCCTTGCTGCGAAAGTGCCCATGAGCTTGCAAAAGTGCTATTAAACACTCAATTTTAGATATTTGGGCATCAAGGTGGTATGCCGGGCACTCATTTGTACATGTACAAGTGGAAAATGTGCATTTTGTGGCAAAAAAAATTTTAAGCTTTTTGGCCATTTTTGAACTACCGGAGCATTCTGGGAGCACTGTACACAGTCTTCCTGTTAGAGAGAAGTCCAAACATGATGCAGGGCCTGGCTGGCAGCAAGCCCAGGCCCTGGCTGGCAGCGTGCCCAGGCCCTGGCAGCCAGCGTGCCCAGGCCATGGCAGCCAGCATGCCCAGGCCTTGGCTGCGAATGTCCCTGGCCCTAGCTGCAAGCGTGCCCCTGCCCTGTCTGCCAGCTTGCCCTGGCCCTGCCTGCTGCATGCCCTGGCCCTGGACCTGGCTGTTTCTGTGCACAGCCTCTGGCCTTGGCTGCCAGCATGCCCAGGCCCTTGCTGCCAGCTTGCCTAGGCCATGGCCCTGGCAGCCAGCGTGCCCAGCACCTGGCCCTGGCTGGCGGCAAGCCCAGGCCCTCGCTGGCAGCAAACCCGGGCATTGGCTTCCAGCGTGCCCAGGCCCTGGCCCTGGCTGGCAGCAAGCCCAGGCCCTGGCTGGCAGCAAGCCCAGGCCCTGGCTGGCAGCAAGCCCAGGCCCTGGCAGCCAGCGTGCCCTGGCCATGGCAGCCAGCGTGCCCGGGCCCTTGCAGCCAGCGTGCCCAGGCCCTCGCTGCCAGCTTGCCCAGGCCTTGGCCCTGGCTGCTAGCGTGCCCAGCACCTGGCCCTGGCTGGCAGCATGCCCAGGCCCTCGCTGGCAGCAAGCCCGGGCACTGGCTGCCAGCGTGCCCAGGCCCTGGCTGCAAGCGTGCCCTGGCCCTGCCAGCATGCCCAGGCCTTTGCCCTGGCTGGCAGCAAGCCCAGGCCCTGGCTGGCAGCAAGCCCAGGCCCTGGCAGCCAGCGTGCCTAAGCCCTTGGCTGCCAGCGTGCCCAGGCCCTTGGCTGCCAGCATGCCCAGGCCCTTGCTGCCAGCTTGCCCAGGCCTTGGCCCTGGCTGCTGGCGTGCCCAGCACCTGGCCCTTGCTGGCAGCATGCCCAGGCCCTGGCTGGCAGCAAGCCCGGGCACTGGCTGCCAGCGTGCCCTGGCCCTGCCAGCATGCCCAGGCCTTGGCCCTGGCTGGCAGCAAGCCCAGGCCCTGGCTGGCAGCGTGCCCAGGCCCTGGCAGCCAGCGTGCCCAGGCCCTTGCAGCCAGCGTGCCCAGGCCCTTGCTGCCAGCTTGCCCGGGCCTTGGCCCTGGCTGCTAGCGTGCCCAGCACCTGGCCCTGGCTGGCAGCATGCCCAGGCCCTCGCTGGCAGCAAGCCCGGGCACTGGCTGCCAGCGTGCCCAGGCCCTGGCTGCCAGCGTGCCCAGGCCCTGGCTGCCAGCATGCCCAGGCCTTGGCCCTGGCTGGCAGCAAGCCCAGGCCCTGGCTGGCAGCAAGCCCAGGCCCTGGCAGCCAGCGTGCCCAGGCCCTGGCAGCCAGCGTGCCCAGGCCCTTGCAGCCAGCGTGCCCAGGCCCTTGCAGCCAGCGTGCCCAGGCCCTTGCAGCCAGCGTGCCCAGGCCTTGGCCCTGGCTTGTCGTTTGGATGTGAAATCCTATTTTACATCAACACCACGTGGGAGATAAAACAGTCGCCTTTTTAGATTGGTTGTGCCTAGTCCTCAGAACAAAATGTTGCTTCATATTTGATGACTCATGCATCTTGACACACATAATCGTGAATAAATGAAGCGACTTGGTGCTTGTGCCGTCGGTTGTTGGTTACTCAAGAATAACTGGATGTGCCTTGGCCCTGCTTGGCAGCGTGCCCAGGAATTAGCTACCAGCGTGCCTTGGCCCTGCCTGCTAACGTGCCCAGGCCCTTGCTGCGAAAGTGCCCATGAGCTTGCAAAAGTGCTATTAAACACTCAATTTTAGATATTTGGGCATCAAGGTGGTATGCCGGGCACTCATTTGTACATGTTCAAGTGGAAAATGTGCATTTTGTGGCAAAAAAAATTTTAAGCTTTTTGGCCATTTTTGAACTACCGGAGCATTCTGGGAGCACTGTACACAGTCTTCCTGTTAGAGAGAAGTCCAAACATGATGCAGGGCCTGGCTGGCAGCAAGCCCAGGCCCTGGCTGGCAGCGTGCCCAGGCCCTGGCAGCCAGCGTGCCCAGGCCATGGCAGCCAGCATGCCCAGGCCTTGGCTGCGAATGTCCCTGGCCCTAGCTGCAAGCGTGCCCCTGCCCTGTCTGCCAGCTTGCCCTGGCCCTGCCTGCTGCATGCCCTGGCCCTGGACCTGGCTGTTTCTGTGCACAGCCTCTGGCCTTGGCTGCCAGCATGCCCAGGCCCTTGCTGCCAGCTTGCCTAGGCCATGGCCCTGGCAGCCAGCGTGCCCAGCACCTGGCCCTGGCTGGCGGCAAGCCCAGGCCCTCGCTGGCAGCAAACCCGGGCATTGGCTTCCAGCGTGCCCAGGCCCTGGCCCTGGCTGGCAGCAAGCCCAGGCCCTGGCTGGCAGCAAGCCCAGGCCCTGGCTGGCAGCAAGCCCAGGCCCTGGCAGCCAGCGTGCCCTGGCCATGGCAGCCAGCGTGCCCGGGCCCTTGCAGCCAGCGTGCCCAGGCCTTGGCCCTGGCTGCTAGCGTGCCCAGCACCTGGCCCTGGCTGGCAGCATGCCCAGGCCCTCGCTGGCAGCAAGCCCGGGCACTGGCTGCCAGCGTGCCCAGGCCCTGGCTGCAAGCGTGCCCTGGCCCTGCCAGCATGCCCAGGCCTTTGCCCTGGCTGGCAGCAAGCCCAGGCCCTGGCTGGCAGCAAGCCCAGGCCCTGGCAGCCAGCGTGCCTAAGCCCTTGGCTGCCAGCGTGCCCAGGCCCTTGGCTGCCAGCATGCCCAGGCCCTTGCTGCCAGCTTGCCTAGGCCTTGGCCCTGGCTGCTGGCGTGCCCAGCACCTGGCCCTTGCTGGCAGCATGCCCAGGCCCTGGCTGGCAGCAAGCCCGGGCACTGGCTGCCAGCGTGCCCTGGCCCTGCCAGCATGCCCAGGCCTTGGCCCTGGCTGGCAGCAAGCCCAGGCCCTGGCTGGCAGCGTGCCCAGGCCCTGGCAGCCAGCGTGCCCAGGCCCTTGCAGCCAGCGTGCCCAGGCCCTTGCTGCCAGCTTGCCCGGGCCTTGGCCCTGGCTGCTAGCGTGCCCAGCACCTGGCCCTGGCTGGCAGCATGCCCAGGCCCTCGCTGGCAGCAAGCCCGGGCACTGGCTGCCAGCGTGCCCAGGCCCTGGCTGCCAGCGTGCCCAGGCCCTGGCTGCCAGCATGCCCAGGCCTTGGCCCTGGCTGGCAGCAAGCCCAGGCCCTGGCTGGCAGCAAGCCCAGGCCCTGGCAGCCAGCGTGCCCAGGCCCTTGCAGCCAGCGTGCCCAGGCCCTTGCAGCCAGCGTGCCCAGGCCCTTGCAGCCAGCGTGCCCAGGCCTTGGCCCTGGCTGGCAGCAAGCCCAGGCCCTGGCAGCCAGCGTGCCCAGGCCCTTGCAGCCAGCGTGCCCAGGCCTTGGCCCTGGCTGCCGGCGTGCCCAATCCTTGAGCGTGCCAACATCCTCTTGTAAATGTACTCATAAGTACTCACTTAAAAGATTTTCTGGTATCTAGATGGCATGTTTCGGACTTGTACGAGCATGTACAAGTAAATATTGCGGCTACTATGGCAAAAAATATTGTAAGCTTTTTGGCCATTTTTGAACTACCGGAGCATTCTGCATGTAACTTGCCAAGCCTTCCTAGTAGGGAGAAGGCAAAACATGATGCAGAGTCATCTTTTAATCAGCGAACCTGCAGAACATAGCTATTTAGCTATAAATCTTAACAAGAGAATATAAAGGCTTGTCGTTTGGATGTGAAATCCTATTTTACATCAACACCACGTGGGAAATAAAACAGTCGCCTTTTTAGATTGGTTGTGCCTAGTCCTCAGAACAAAATGTTGCTTCATATTTGATGACTCATGCATCTTGACACACATAATCGTGAATAAATGAAGCGACTTGGTGCTTGTGCCGTCGGTTGTTGGTTAAACAAGAATAACTGGATGTGCCTTGGTCCTGCTTGGCAGGGTGCCCAGGAATTAGCTACCAGCGTGCCCTGGCCCTGCCTGCTAACGTGCCCAGTCCCTTATTGCGAACGTGCCCATGAGCTTGCAAAAGTGCTATTAAACACTCAATTTTAGATATTTGGGCATCAAGGTGGTATGCCGGGCACTCATTTGTACATGTACAAGTGGAAAATGTGCATTTTGTGGCAAAAAAAATTTTAAGCTTTTTGGCCATTTTTGAACTACCGGAGCATTCTGGGAGTACTGTACACAGTCTTCCTGTTAGAGAGAAGTCCAAACATGATGCAGGCCCTGGCTGGCAGCAAGCCCAGGCCCTGGCAGCCAGCGTGCCCAGGCCCTGGCAGCCAGCGTTCCCAGGCCCTGGCAGCCAGCGTGCCCAGGCCCTAGCAGCCAGGGTGCCCAGGCCTTGGCTGCGAATGTCCCTGGCCCTAGCTGCAAGCGTGCCCTGGCCCTGTCTGCCAGCTTGCCCTGGCCCTGCCTGCTGCATGCCCTGGCCCTGGACCTGGCTGTTTCTGTGCACAGCCTCTGGCCTTGGCTGCCAGCATGCCCAGGCCCTTGCTGCCAGCTTGCCTAGGCCATGGCCCTGGCAGCCAGCGTGCCCAGCACCTGGCCCTGGCTGGCGGCAAGCCCAGGCCCTCGCTGGCAGCAAACCCGGGCATTGGCTTCCAGCGTGCCCAGGCCCTGGCCCTGGCTGGCAGCAAGCCCAGGCCCTGGCTGGCAGCAAGCCCAGGCCCTGGCAGCCAGCGTGCCCTGGCCATGGCAGCCAGCGTGCCCGGGCCCTTGCAGCCAGCGTGCCCAGGCCCTCGCTGCCAGCTTGCCCAGGCCTTGGCCCTGGCTGCTAGCGTGCCCAGCACCTGGCCCTGGCTGGCAGCATGCCCAGGCCCTCGCTGGCAGCAAGCCCGGGCACTGGCTGCCAGCGTGCCCAGGCCCTGGCTGCAAGCGTGCCCTGGCCCTGCCAGCATGCCCAGGCCTTGGCCCTGGCTGGCAGCAAGCCCAGGCCCTGGCTGGCAGCAAGCCCAGGCTCTGGCAGCCAGCGTGCCTAAGCCCTTGGCTGCCAGCGTGCCCAGGCCCTTGGCTGCCAGCATGCCCAGGCCCTTGCTGCCATCTTGCCCAGGCCTTGGCCCTGGCTGCTGGCGTGCCCAGCACCTGGCCCTTGCTGGCAGCATGCCCAGGCCCTGGCTGGCAGCAAGCCCGGGCACTGGCTGCCAGCGTGCCCTGGCCCTGCCAGCATGCCCAGGCCTTGGCCCTGGCTGGCAGCAAGCCCAGGCCCTGGCTGGCAGCGTGCCCAGGCCCTGGCAGCCAGCGTGCCCAGGCCCTTGCAGCCAGCGTGCCCAGGCCCTTGCTGCCAGCTTGCCCGGGCCTTGGCCCTGGCTGCTAGCGTGCCCAGCACCTGGCCCTGGCTGGCAGCATGCCCAGGCCCTCGCTGGCAGCAAGCCCGGGCACTGGCTGCCAGCGTGCCCAGGCCCTGGCTGCCAGCGTGCCCAGGCCCTGGCTGCCAGCATGCCCAGGCCTTGGCCCTGGCTGGCAGCAAGCCCAGGCCCTGGCAGCCAGCGTGCCCAGGCCCTGGCAGCCAGCGTGCCCAGGCCCTTGCAGCCAGCGTGCCCAGGCCCTTGCAGCCAGCGTGCCCAGGCCTTGGCCCTGGCTGGCAGCAAGCCCAGGCCCTGGCAGCCAGCGTGCCCAGGCCTTGGCCCTGGCTGCCGGCGTGCCCAATCCTTGAGCGTGCCAACATCCTCTTGTAAATGTACTCATAAGTACTCACTTAAAAGATTTTCTGGTATCAAGATGGCATGTTTCGGACTTGTACGAGCATGTACAAGTAAATATTGCGGCTACTATGGCAAAAAATATTGTAAGCTTTTTGGCCATTTTTGAACTACCGGAGCATTCTGCATGTAACTTGCCAAGCCTTCCTAGTAGGGAGAAGGCAAAACATGATGCAGAGTCATCTTTTAATCAGCGAACCTGCAGAACATAGCTATTTAGCTATAAATCTTAACAAGAGAATATAAAGGCTTGTCGTTTGGATGTGAAATCCTATTTTACATCAACACCACGTGGGAGATAAAACAGTCGCCTTTTTAGATTGGTTGTGCCTAGTCCTCAGAACAAAATGTTGCTTCATATTTGATGACTCATGCATCTTGACACACATAATCGTGAATAAATGAAGCGACTTGGTGCTTGTGCCGTCGGTTGTTGGTTACTCAAGAATAACTGGATGTGCCTTGGCCCTGCTTGGCAGCGTGCCCAGGAATTAGCTACCAGCGTGCCCTGGCCCTGCCTGCTAACGTGCCCAGTCCCTTATTGCGAACGTGCCCATGA
>JAGFBR010000723.1:65000-70000 GCA_019925795.1 Dendrobium chrysotoxum
CTTCGTTGCTTGTCCGATGCATGCATGGCAAAAAAATTGTAAGCTTTTGGCCCTGCCCGTCGATTAGAGGGAAGCTCGGTTGCCGTATCGGGGAATGTGCTAGTGGTGTCCATCGGCCCCATGCTTCGCTGCTTGGGCGAAGCGTATGCTATGAGAATTTTGAAGGATTGTTTGCACGTGGGAATCTTTATGCCCCATAGGCCGTGTCGTAAGCCGGAGGTAGGGGTATGCATCGAAGCCATGCTTCGTCGCTTGTCCGATTAGAGGGAAGCTCGGTTGCCTTATCAGGGAATGTGCTAGTGGTGTCCATCGACACCCTGCTCCGTTGCTTGAGCGAAGTGTATGCTATGAGAATTTTGAAGGATTGTTTGCACGTGGGAATCTTTATGCCCCAGAGGCCGTGTCGTAAGCTGGAGGTAGGGGTATGCATTGATGCCATGCTTTGTCGCTTGTCCGATTAGAGGGAAGCTCGGTTGCCTTATCGGGGAAGGTGCTAATGGTGTCCATCGACACCAGGCTTCGTTGCTTGAGCGAAGTGTATGCTATGAGAATTTTGAAGGATTGTTTGCACGTGGGAATCTTTATGCCCCATATCGGGGAATGTGCTGGTGCCGTCCATCGACACCATGCTTCGTTGCTTGAGCGAAGCGTATGCTATGAGAATTTTGAAGGATTGTTTGCATGTGGGAATCTTTATGCCCCATACCCCATAGGCCGTGTCGTAAAAGAAAGTTGTTGCCAGGGAGGCCATAAATCGAATCCAAAAAAGCGGGAAAAATTAAGTTTATTGGCGAGCACGACAGATTGAGCGCCAACCGCACGAGAGAAAATAAATACCAATTAAGTAAAAAATTTCGGGCGCTAACGCGCCCGAAAATATAAGCCCCGACGAGCACTAGAGATCGGGCACCGGTAATACGGGGAAAAATCCACAGCTCTTCCGCGAAAAATTTTGGGCGCTGACGCGCCCAAAAAAAGAGGTCCCAACGTGCCAAAACAAATTCGAATGGGCTAAAATTGGTCAGGAAGCCCAGGCCGTGCCCGCCGGCGTGCCCTCGGGCCGTGCCCGCCGGCGTGCCCTCGGGCCGTGCCCGCCGGCGTGCCCCGGGCCGAGCCCGCGGCGAGCCCGCCGCGAGCCCCGGGCCGAGGCCGCGACGAGCCCCGGGCCGAGCGCGCCAGCGTGCCCCGGCATTTATATATAAAAATATATATAATAAAATCAAGACGCGCGCGCGCGCCGTGCCAAGTGCCAAGTGCCCAAGTGCCAAGTGCCACGCGCGCGCGCGCGTTTATAAAGCTCAGAGCACCCCCGTCATCTTTATATTAGCGAACCTGCATGTAACTTGCCAAGCCTTCGTAATAGGGAGAAGGCAAAATATGATGCAGAGTCATCTTTTAATCAGCGAACCTGCACGACAAAGCTATTTAGCTATAATCTTAACAAGAGAATATAAAGGCTTGTCGTTTGGATGTGAAATCCTATTTTACATCAACACCACGTGGGAGATAAAACAGTCGCCTTTTTAGATTGGTTGTGCCTAGTCCTCAGAACAAAATGTTGCTTCATTTTTGATGACTCATGCATCTTGACACACATAATCGTGAATAAATGAAGCGACTTGGTGCTTGTGCCGTCGGTTGTTGGTTACTCAAGAATAACTGGATGTGCCTTGGCCCTGCTTGGCAGCGTGCCCAGGAATTAGCTACCAGCGTGCCTTGGCCCTGCCTGCTAACGTGCCCAGGCCCTTGCTGCGAAAGTGCCCATGAGCTTGCAAAAGTGCTATTAAACACTCAATTTTAGATATTTGGGCATCAAGGTGGTATGCCGGGCACTCATTTGTACATGTACAAGTGGAAAATGTGCATTTTGTGGCAAAAAAAATTTTAAGCTTTTTGGCCATTTTTGAACTACCGGAGCATTCTGGGAGCACTGTACACAGTCTTCCTGTTAGAGAGAAGTCCAAACATGATGCAGGGCCTGGCTGGCAGCAAGCCCAGGCCCTGGCTGGCAGCGTGCCCAGGCCCTGGCAGCCAGCGTGCCCAGGCCATGGCAGCCAGCATGCCCAGGCCTTGGCTGCGAATGTCCCTGGCCCTAGCTGCAAGCGTGCCCCTGCCCTGTCTGCCAGCTTGCCCTGGCCCTGCCTGCTGCATGCCCTGGCCCTGGACCTGGCTGTTTCTGTGCACAGCCTCTGGCCTTGGCTGCCAGCATGCCCAGGCCCTTGCTGCCAGCTTGCCTAGGCCATGGCCCTGGCAGCCAGCGTGCCCAGCACCTGGCCCTGGCTGGCGGCAAGCCCAGGCCCTCGCTGGCAGCAAACCCGGGCATTGGCTTCCAGCGTGCCCAGGCCCTGGCCCTGGCTGGCAGCAAGCCCAGGCCCTGGCTGGCAGCAAGCCCAGGCCCTGGCTGGCAGCAAGCCCAGGCCCTGGCAGCCAGCGTGCCCTGGCCATGGCAGCCAGCGTGCCCGGGCCCTTGCAGCCAGCGTGCCCAGGCCCTCGCTGCCAGCTTGCCCAGGCCTTGGCCCTGGCTGCTAGCGTGCCCAGCACCTGGCCCTGGCTGGCAGCATGCCCAGGCCCTCGCTGGCAGCAAGCCCGGGCACTGGCTGCCAGCGTGCCCAGGCCCTGGCTGCAAGCGTGCCCTGGCCCTGCCAGCATGCCCAGGCCTTTGCCCTGGCTGGCAGCAAGCCCAGGCCCTGGCTGGCAGCAAGCCCAGGCCCTGGCAGCCAGCGTGCCTAAGCCCTTGGCTGCCAGCGTGCCCAGGCCCTTGGCTGCCAGCATGCCCAGGCCCTTGCTGCCAGCTTGCCCAGGCCTTGGCCCTGGCTGCTGGCGTGCCCAGCACCTGGCCCTTGCTGGCAGCATGCCCAGGCCCTGGCTGGCAGCAAGCCCGGGCACTGGCTGCCAGCGTGCCCTGGCCCTGCCAGCATGCCCAGGCCTTGGCCCTGGCTGGCAGCAAGCCCAGGCCCTGGCTGGCAGCGTGCCCAGGCCCTGGCAGCCAGCGTGCCCAGGCCCTTGCAGCCAGCGTGCCCAGGCCCTTGCTGCCAGCTTGCCCGGGCCTTGGCCCTGGCTGCTAGCGTGCCCAGCACCTGGCCCTGGCTGGCAGCATGCCCAGGCCCTCGCTGGCAGCAAGCCCGGGCACTGGCTGCCAGCGTGCCCAGGCCCTGGCTGCCAGCGTGCCCAGGCCCTGGCTGCCAGCATGCCCAGGCCTTGGCCCTGGCTGGCAGCAAGCCCAGGCCCTGGCTGGCAGCAAGCCCAGGCCCTGGCAGCCAGCGTGCCCAGGCCCTGGCAGCCAGCGTGCCCAGGCCCTTGCAGCCAGCGTGCCCAGGCCCTTGCAGCCAGCGTGCCCAGGCCCTTGCAGCCAGCGTGCCCAGGCCTTGGCCCTGGCTTGTCGTTTGGATGTGAAATCCTATTTTACATCAACACCACGTGGGAGATAAAACAGTCGCCTTTTTAGATTGGTTGTGCCTAGTCCTCAGAACAAAACGTTGCTTCATATTTGATGACTCATGCATCTTGACACACATAATCGTGAATAAATGAAGCGACTTGGTGCTTGTGCCGTCGGTTGTTGGTTACTCAAGAATAACTGGATGTGCCTTGGCCCTGCTTGGCAGCGTGCCCAGGAATTAGCTACCAGCGTGCCTTGGCCCTGCCTGCTAACGTGCCCAGGCCCTTGCTGCGAAAGTGCCCATGAGCTTGCAAAAGTGCTATTAAACACTCAATTTTAGATATTTGGGCATCAAGGTGGTATGCCGGGCACTCATTTGTACATGTACAAGTGGAAAATGTGCATTTTGTGGCAAAAAAAATTTTAAGCTTTTTGGCCATTTTTGAACTACCGGAGCATTCTGGGAGCACTGTACACAGTCTTCCTGTTAGAGAGAAGTCCAAACATGATGCAGGGCCTGGCTGGCAGCAAGCCCAGGCCCTGGCTGGCAGCGTGCCCAGGCCCTGGCAGCCAGCGTGCCCAGGCCATGGCAGCCAGCATGCCCAGGCCTTGGCTGCGAATGTCCCTGGCCCTAGCTGCAAGCGTGCCCCTGCCCTGTCTGCCAGCTTGCCCTGGCCCTGCCTGCTGCATGCCCTGGCCCTGGACCTGGCTGTTTCTGTGCACAGCCTCTGGCCTTGGCTGCCAGCATGCCCAGGCCCTTGCTGCCAGCTTGCCTAGGCCATGGCCCTGGCAGCCAGCGTGCCCAGCACCTGGCCCTGGCTGGCGGCAAGCCCAGGCCCTCGCTGGCAGCAAACCCGGGCATTGGCTTCCAGCGTGCCCAGGCCCTGGCCCTGGCTGGCAGCAAGCCCAGGCCCTGGCTGGCAGCAAGCCCAGGCCCTGGCTGGCAGCAAGCCCAGGCCCTGGCAGCCAGCGTGCCCTGGCCATGGCAGCCAGCGTGCCCGGGCCCTTGCAGCCAGCGTGCCCAGGCCCTCGCTGCCAGCTTGCCCAGGCCTTGGCCCTGGCTGCTAGCGTGCCCAGCACCTGGCCCTGGCTGGCAGCATGCCCAGGCCCTCGCTGGCAGCAAGCCCGGGCACTGGCTGCCAGCGTGCCCAGGCCCTGGCTGCAAGCGTGCCCTGGCCCTGCCAGCATGCCCAGGCCTTTGCCCTGGCTGGCAGCAAGCCCAGGCCCTGGCTGGCAGCAAGCCCAGGCCCTGGCAGCCAGCGTGCCTAAGCCCTTGGCTGCCAGCGTGCCCAGGCCCTTGGCTGCCAGCATGCCCAGGCCCTTGCTGCCAGCTTGCCCAGGCCTTGGCCCTGGCTGCTGGCGTGCCCAGCACCTGGCCCTTGCTGGCAGCATGCCCAGGCCCTGGCTGGCAGCAAGCCCGGGCACTGGCTGCCAGCGTGCCCTGGCCCTGCCAGCATGCCCAGGCCTTGGCCCTGGCTGGCAGCAAGCCCAGGCCCTGGCTGGCAGCGTGCCCAGGCCCTGGCAGCCAGCGTGCCCAGGCCCTTGCAGCCAGCGTGCCCAGGCCCTTGCTGCCAGCTTGCCCGGGCCTTGGCCCTGGCTGCTAGCGTGCCCAGCACCTGGC
>JAGFBR010000723.1:77500-87500 GCA_019925795.1 Dendrobium chrysotoxum
CATCGACCCCATGCTTCGTTGCTTGGGCGAAGCGTATGCATGGACAAAAGAACTGTAAGCCTTCTGGCCGTTTCGGAACTACCGGGGCATCAGGATTGTGATAAGCCCCGCCAGTCTATTTAAGGGAAGCCGTGGAACACTTGCCTTTTAAGATCTTTGGGTATCAAGATGGCATGCTGGGTACTCATCCGTGCATGTAGAAGTAAAAGATGCGGTAACTATGGAAAAAAAAATTGTAAGCTTTTTGGGCATTTTTGAACTACCGGGGCATTCTGAATGTGAAGTCCCGACCCTTGCATTTGTCGGAATATGGGAAACGCGCTAGTGGTATGAATCGAGGCCGTGCTTCGTTGCTTGTCCGATGCATGCATGGCAAAAAAATTGTAAGCTTTTGGCCCTGCCCGTCGATTAGAGGGAAGCTCGGTTGCCGTATCGGGGAATGTGCTAGTGGTGTCCATCGGCCCCATGCTTCGCTGCTTGGGCGAAGCGTATGCTATGAGAATTTTGAAGGATTGTTTGCACGTGGGAATCTTTATGCCCCATAGGCCGTGTCGTAAGCCGGAGGTAGGGGTATGCATCGAAGCCATGCTTCGTCGCTTGTCCGATTAGAGGGAAGCTCGGTTGCCTTATCAGGGAATGTGCTAGTGGTGTCCATCGACACCCTGCTCCGTTGCTTGAGCGAAGTGTATGCTATGAGAATTTTGAAGGATTGTTTGCACGTGGGAATCTTTATGCCCCAGAGGCCGTGTCGTAAGCTGGAGGTAGGGGTATGCATTGATGCCATGCTTTGTCGCTTGTCCGATTAGAGGGAAGCTCGGTTGCCTTATCGGGGAAGGTGCTAATGGTGTCCATCGACACCAGGCTTCGTTGCTTGAGCGAAGTGTATGCTATGAGAATTTTGAAGGATTGTTTGCACGTGGGAATCTTTATGCCCCATATCGGGGAATGTGCTGGTGCCGTCCATCGACACCATGCTTCGTTGCTTGAGCGAAGCGTATGCTATGAGAATTTTGAAGGATTGTTTGCATGTGGGAATCTTTATGCCCCATACCCCATAGGCCGTGTCGTAAAAGAAAGTTGTTGCCAGGGAGGCCATAAATCGAATCCAAAAAAGCGGGAAAAATTAAGTTTATTGGCGAGCACGACAGATTGAGCGCCAACCGCACGAGAGAAAATAAATACCAATTAAGTAAAAAATTTCGGGCGCTAACGCGCCCGAAAATATAAGCCCCGACGAGCACTAGAGATCGGGCACCGGTAATACGGGGAAAAATCCACAGCTCTTCCGCGAAAAATTTTGGGCGCTGACGCGCCCAAAAAAAGAGGTCCCAACGTGCCAAAACAAATTCGAATGGGCTAAAATTGGTCAGGAAGCCCAGGCCGTGCCCGCCGGCGTGCCCTCGGGCCGTGCCCGCCGGCGTGCCCTCGGGCCGTGCCCGCCGGCGTGCCCTCGGGCCGTGCCCGCCGGCGTGCCCCGGGCCGAGCCCGCGGCGAGCCCGCCGCGAGCCCCGGGCCGAGGCCGCGACGAGCCCCGGGCCGAGCGCGCCAGCGTGCCCCGGCATTTATATATAAAAATATATATAATAAAATCAAGACGCGCGCGCGCGCCGTGCCAAGTGCCAAGTGCCCAAGTGCCAAGTGCCACGCGCGCGCGCGCGTTTATAAAGCCCAGAGCACCCCCGTCATCTTTATATTAGCGAACCTGCATGTAACTTGCCAAGCCTTCGTAATAGGGAGAAGGCAAAATATGATGCAGAGTCATCTTTTAATCAGCGAACCTGCACGACAAAGCTATTTAGCTATAATCTTAACAAGAGAATATAAAGGCTTGTCGTTTGGATGTGAAATCCTATTTTACATCAACACCACGTGGGAGATAAAACAGTCGCCTTTTTAGATTGGTTGTGCCTAGTCCTCAGAACAAAATGTTGCTTCATATTTGATGACTCATGCATCTTGACACACATAATCGTGAATAAATGAAGCGACTTGGTGCTTGTGCCGTCGGTTGTTGGTTACTCAAGAATAACTGGATGTGCCTTGGCCCTGCTTGGCAGGGTGCCCAGGAATTAGCTACCAGCGTGCCCTGGCCCTGCCTGCTAACGTGCCCAGTCCCTTATTGCGAAAGTGCCCATGAGCTTGCAAAAGTGCTATTAAACACTCAATTTTAGATATTTGGGCATCAAGGTGGTATGCCGGGCACTCATTTGTACATGTACAAGTGGAAAATGTGCATTTTGTGGCAAAAAAAATTTTAAGCTTTTTGGCCATTTTTGAACTACCGGAGCATTCTGGGAGCACTGTACACAGTCTTCCTGTTAGAGAGAAGTCCAAACATGATGCAGGGCCTGGCTGGCAGCAAGCCCAGGCCCTGGCTGGCAGCGTGCCCAGGCCCTGGCAGCCAGCGTGCCCAGGCCATGGCAGCCAGCATGCCCAGGCCTTGGCTGCGAATGTCCCTGGCCCTAGCTGCAAGCGTGCCCCTGCCCTGTCTGCCAGCTTGCCCTGGCCCTGCCTGCTACATGCCCTGGCCCTGGACCTGGCTGTTTCTGTGCACAGCCTCTGGCCTTGGCTGCCAGCATGCCCAGGCCCTTGCTGCCAGCTTGCCTAGGCCATGGCCCTGGCAGCCAGCGTGCCCAGCACCTGGCCCTGGCTGGCGGCAAGCCCAGGCCCTCGCTGGCAGCAAACCCGGGCATTGGCTTCCAGCGTGCCCAGGCCCTGGCCCTGGCTGGCAGCAAGCCCAGGCCCTGGCTAGCAGCAAGCCCAGGCCCTGGCTGGCAGCAAGCCCAGGCCCTGGCAGCCAGCGTGCCCTGGCCATGGCAGCCAGCGTGCCCGGGCCCTTGCAGCCAGCGTGCCCAGGCCCTCGCTGCCAGCTTGCCCAGGCCTTGGCCCTGGCTGCTAGCGTGCCCAGCACCTGGCCCTGGCTGGCAGCATGCCCAGGCCCTCGCTGGCAGCAAGCCCGGGCACTGGCTGCCAGCGTGCCCAGGCCCTGGCTGCAAGCGTGCCCTGGCCCTGCCAGCATGCCCAGGCCTTTGCCCTGGCTGGCAGCAAGCCCAGGCCCTGGCTGGCAGCAAGCCCAGGCCCTGGCAGCCAGCGTGCCTAAGCCCTTGGCTGCCAGCGTGCCCAGGCCCTTGGCTGCCAGCATGCCCAGGCCCTTGCTGCCAGCTTGCCCAGGCCTTGGCCCTGGCTGCTGGCGTGCCCAGCACCTGGCCCTTGCTGGCAGCATGCCCAGGCCCTGGCTGGCAGCAAGCCCGGGCACTGGCTGCCAGCGTGCCCTGGCCCTGCCAGCATGCCCAGGCCTTGGCCCTGGCTGGCAGCAAGCCCAGGCCCTGGCTGGCAGCGTGCCCAGGCCCTGGCAGCCAGCGTGCCCAGGCCCTTGCAGCCAGCGTGCCCAGGCCCTTGCTGCCAGCTTGCCCGGGCCTTGGCCCTGGCTGCTAGCGTGCCCAGCACCTGGCCCTGGCTGGCAGCATGCCCAGGCCCTCGCTGGCAGCAAGCCCGGGCACTGGCTGCCAGCGTGCCCAGGCCCTGGCTGCCAGCGTGCCCAGGCCCTGGCTGCCAGCATGCCCAGGCCTTGGCCCTGGCTGGCAGCAAGCCCAGGCCCTGGCTGGCAGCAAGCCCAGGCCCTGGCAGCCAGCGTGCCCAGGCCCTGGCAGCCAGCGTGCCCAGGCCCTTGCAGCCAGCGTGCCCAGGCCCTTGCAGCCAGCGTGCCCAGGCCCTTGCAGCCAGCGTGCCCAGGCCTTGGCCCTGGCTTGTCGTTTGGATGTGAAATCCTATTTTACATCAACACCACGTGGGAGATAAAACAGTCGCCTTTTTAGATTGGTTGTGCCTAGTCCTCAGAACAAAATGTTGCTTCATATTTGATGACTCATGCATCTTGACACACATAATCGTGAATAAATGAAGCGACTTGGTGCTTGTGCCGTCGGTTGTTGGTTACTCAAGAATAACTGGATGTGCCTTGGCCCTGCTTGGCAGCGTGCCCAGGAATTAGCTACCAGCGTGCCTTGGCCCTGCCTGCTAACGTGCCCAGGCCCTTGCTGCGAAAGTGCCCATGAGCTTGCAAAAGTGCTATTAAACACTCAATTTTAGATATTTGGGCATCAAGGTGGTATGCCGGGCACTCATTTGTACATGTACAAGTGGAAAATGTGCATTTTGTGGCAAAAAAAATTTTAAGCTTTTTGGCCATTTTTGAACTACCGGAGCATTCTGGGAGCACTGTACACAGTCTTCCTGTTAGAGAGAAGTCCAAAACATGATGCAGGGCCTGGCTGGCAGCAAGCCCAGGCCCTGGCTGGCAGCGTGCCCAGGCCCTGGCAGCCAGCGTGCCCAGGCCATGGCAGCCAGCATGCCCAGGCCTTGGCTGCGAATGTCCCTGGCCCTAGCTGCAAGCGTGCCCCTGCCCTGTCTGCCAGCTTGCCCTGGCCCTGCCTGCTGCATGCCCTGGCCCTGGACCTGGCTGTTTCTGTGCACAGCCTCTGGCCTTGGCTGCCAGCATGCCCAGGCCCTTGCTGCCAGCTTGCCTAGGCCATGGCCCTGGCAGCCAGCGTGCCCAGCACCTGGCCCTGGCTGGCGGCAAGCCCAGGCCCTCGCTGGCAGCAAACCCGGGCATTGGCTTCCAGCGTGCCCAGGCCCTGGCCCTGGCTGGCAGCAAGCCCAGGCCCTGGCTGGCAGCAAGCCCAGGCCCTGGCTGGCAGCAAGCCCAGGCCCTGGCAGCCAGCGTGCCCTGGCCATGGCAGCCAGCGTGCCCGGGCCCTTGCAGCCAGCGTGCCCAGGCCCTCGCTGCCAGCTTGCCCAGGCCTTGGCCCTGGCTGCTAGCGTGCCCAGCACCTGGCCCTGGCTGGCAGCATGCCCAGGCCCTCGCTGGCAGCAAGCCCGGGCACTGGCTGCCAGCGTGCCCAGGCCCTGGCTGCAAGCGTGCCCTGGCCCTGCCAGCATGCCCAGGCCTTTGCCCTGGCTGGCAGCAAGCCCAGGCCCTGGCTGGCAGCAAGCCCAGGCCCTGGCAGCCAGCGTGCCTAAGCCCTTGGCTGCCAGCGTGCCCAGGCCCTTGGCTGCCAGCATGCCCAGGCCCTTGCTGCCAGCTTGCCCAGGCCTTGGCCCTGGCTGCTGGCGTGCCCAGCACCTGGCCCTTGCTGGCAGCATGCCCAGGCCCTGGCTGGCAGCAAGCCTGGGCACTGGCTGCCAGCGTGCCCTGGCCCTGCCAGCATGCCCAGGCCTTGGCCCTGGCTGGCAGCAAGCCCAGGCCTGGCTGGCAGCGTGCCCAGGCCCTGGCAGCCAGCGTGCCCAGGCCCTTGCAGCCAGCGTGCCCAGGCCCTTGCTGCCAGCTTGCCCGGGCCTTGGCCCTGGCTGCTAGCGTGCCCAGCACCTGGCCCTGGCTGGCAGCATGCCCAGGCCCTCGCTGGCAGCAAGCCCGGGCACTGGCTGCCAGCGTGCCCAGGCCCTGGCTGCCAGCGTGCCCAGGCCCTGGCTGCCAGCATGCCCAGGCCTTGGCCCTGGCTGGCAGCAAGCCCAGGCCCTGGCTGGCAGCAAGCCCAGGCCCTGGCAGCCAGCGTGCCCAGGCCCTGGCAGCCAGCGTGCCCAGGCCCTTGCAGCCAGCGTGCCCAGGCCCTTGCAGCCAGCGTGCCCAGGCCCTTGCAGCCAGCGTGCCCAGGCCTTGGCCCTGGCTTGTCGTTTGGATGTGAAATCCTATTTTACATCAACACCACGTGGGAGATAAAACAGTCGCCTTTTTAGATTGGTTGTGCCTAGTCCTCAGAACAAAATGTTGCTTCATATTTGATGACTCATGCATCTTGACACACATAATCGTGAATAAATGAAGCGACTTGGTGCTTGTGCCGTCGGTTGTTGGTTACTCAAGAATAACTGGATGTGCCTTGGCCCTGCTTGGCAGCGTGCCCAGGAATTAGCTACCAGCGTGCCTTGGCCCTGCCTGCTAACGTGCCCAGGCCCTTGCTGCGAAAGTGCCCATGAGCTTGCAAAAGTGCTATTAAACACTCAATTTTAGATATTTGGGCATCAAGGTGGTATGCCGGGCACTCATTTGTACATGTACAAGTGGAAAATGTGCATTTTGTGGCAAAAAAAATTTTAAGCTTTTTGGCCATTTTTGAACTACCGGAGCATTCTGGGAGCACTGTACACAGTCTTCCTGTTAGAGAGAAGTCCAAAACATGATGCAGGGCCTGGCTGGCAGCAAGCCCAGGCCCTGGCTGGCAGCGTGCCCAGGCCCTGGCAGCCAGCGTGCCCAGGCCATGGCAGCCAGCATGCCCAGGCCTTGGCTGCGAATGTCCCTGGCCCTAGCTGCAAGCGTGCCCCTGCCCTGTCTGCCAGCTTGCCCTGGCCCTGCCTGCTGCATGCCCTGGCCCTGGACCTGGCTGTTTCTGTGCACAGCCTCTGGCCTTGGCTGCCAGCATGCCCAGGCCCTTGCTGCCAGCTTGCCTAGGCCATGGCCCTGGCAGCCAGCGTGCCCAGCACCTGGCCCTGGCTGGCGGCAAGCCCAGGCCCTCGCTGGCAGCAAACCCGGGCATTGGCTTCCAGCGTGCCCAGGCCCTGGCCCTGGCTGGCAGCAAGCCCTGGCCCTGGCTGGCAGCAAGCCCAGGCCCTGGCTGGCAGCAAGCCCAGGCCCTGGCAGCCAGCGTGCCCTGGCCATGGCAGCCAGCGTGCCCGGGCCCTTGCAGCCAGCGTGCCCAGGCCCTCGCTGCCAGCTTGCCCAGGCCTTGGCCCTGGCTGCTAGCGTGCCCAGCACCTGGCCCTGGCTGGCAGCATGCCCAGGCCCTCGCTGGCAGCAAGCCCGGGCACTGGCTGCCAGCGTGCCCAGGCCCTGGCTGCAAGCGTGCCCTGGCCCTGCCAGCATGCCCAGGCCTTTGCCCTGGCTGGCAGCAAGCCCAGGCCCTGGCTGGCAGCAAGCCCAGGCCCTGGCAGCCAGCGTGCCTAAGCCCTTGGCTGCCAGCGTGCCCAGGCCCTTGGCTGCCAGCATGCCCAGGCCCTTGCTGCCAGCTTGCCCAGGCCTTGGCCCTGGCTGCTGGCGTGCCCAGCACCTGGCCCTTGCTGGCAGCATGCCCAGGCCCTGGCTGGCAGCAAGCCCGGGCACTGGCTGCCAGCGTGCCCTGGCCCTGCCAGCATGCCCAGGCCTTGGCCCTGGCTGGCAGCAAGCCCAGGCCCTGGCTGGCAGCGTGCC
This sequence comes from Dendrobium chrysotoxum, assembly GCA_019925795.1. NCBI lineage: Eukaryota > Viridiplantae > Streptophyta > Magnoliopsida > Asparagales > Orchidaceae > Dendrobium > Dendrobium chrysotoxum. The sequence continues at coordinate 84,681 of JAGFBR010000723.1, forward strand.
CAGGCCCTGGCAGCCAGCGTGCCCAGGCCCTTGCAGCCAGCGTGCCCAGGCCCTTGCTGCCAGCTTGCCCGGGCCTTGGCCCTGGCTGCTAGCGTGCCCAGCACCTGGCCCTGGCTGGCAGCATGCCCAGGCCCTCGCTGGCAGCAAGCCCGGGCACTGGCTGCCAGCGTGCCCAGGCCCTGGCTGCCAGCGTGCCCAGGCCCTGGCTGCCAGCATGCCCAGGCCTTGGCCCTGGCTGGCAGCAAGCCCAGGCCCTGGCTGGCAGCAAGCCCAGGCCCTGGCAGCCAGCGTGCCCAGGCCCTGGCAGCCAGCGTGCCCAGGCCCTTGCAGCCAGCGTGCCCAGGCCCTTGCAGCCAGCGTGCCCAGGCCCTTGCAGCCAGCGTGCCCAGGCCTTGGCCCTGGCTGGCAGCAAGCCCAGGCCCTGGCAGCCAGCGTGCCCAGGCCCTTGCAGCCAGCGTGCCCAGGCCTTGGCCCTGGCTGCCGGCGTGCCCAATCCTTGAGCGTGCCAACATCCTCTTGTAAATGTACTCATAAGTACTCACTTAAAAGATTTTCTGGTATCTAGATGGCATGTTTCGGACTTGTACGAGCATGTACAAGTAAATATTGCGGCTACTATGGCAAAAAATATTGTAAGCTTTTTGGCCATTTTTGAACTACCGGAGCATTCTGCATGTAACTTGCCAAGCCTTCCTAGTAGGGAGAAGGCAAAACATGATGCAGAGTCATCTTTTAATCAGCGAACCTGCAGAACATAGCTATTTAGCTATAAATCTTAACAAGAGAATATAAAGGCTTGTCGTTTGGATGTGAAATCCTATTTTACATCAACACCACGTGGGAAATAAAACAGTCGCCTTTTTAGATTGGTTGTGCCTAGTCCTCAGAACAAAATGTTGCTTCATATTTGATGACTCATGCATCTTGACACACATAATCGTGAATAAATGAAGCGACTTGGTGCTTGTGCCGTCGGTTGTTGGTTAAACAAGAATAACTGGATGTGCCTTGGTCCTGCTTGGCAGGGTGCCCAGGAATTAGCTACCAGCGTGCCCTGGCCCTGCCTGCTAACGTGCCCAGTCCCTTATTGCGAACGTGCCCATGAGCTTGCAAAAGTGCTATTAAACACTCAATTTTAGATATTTGGGCATCAAGGTGGTATGCCGGGCACTCATTTGTACATGTACAAGTGGAAAATGTGCATTTTGTGGCAAAAAAAATTTTAAGCTTTTTGGCCATTTTTGAACTACCGGAGCATTCTGGGAGTACTGTACACAGTCTTCCTGTTAGAGAGAAGTCCAAACATGATGCAGGCCCTGGCTGGCAGCAAGCCCAGGCCCTGGCAGCCAGCGTGCCCAGGCCCTGGCAGCCAGCGTGCCCAGGCCCTGGCAGCCAGCGTGCCCAGGCCCTAGCAGCCAGGGTGCCCAGGCCTTGGCTGCGAATGTCCCTGGCCCTAGCTGCAAGCGTGCCCTGGCCCTGTCTGCCAGCTTGCCCTGGCCCTGCCTGCTGCATGCCCTGGCCCTGGACCTGGCTGTTTCTGTGCACAGCCTCTGGCCTTGGCTGCCAGCATGCCCAGGCCCTTGCTGCCAGCTTGCCTAGGCCATGGCCCTGGCAGCCAGCGTGCCCAGCACCTGGCCCTGGCTGGCGGCAAGCCCAGGCCCTCGCTGGCAGCAAACCCGGGCATTGGCTTCCAGCGTGCCCAGGCCCTGGCCCTGGCTGGCAGCAAGCCCAGGCCCTGGCTGGCAGCAAGCCCAGGCCCTGGCAGCCAGCGTGCCCTGGCCATGGCAGCCAGCGTGCCCGGGCCCTTGCAGCCAGCGTGCCCAGGCCCTCGCTGCCAGCTTGCCCAGGCCTTGGCCCTGGCTGCTAGCGTGCCCAGCACCTGGCCCTGGCTGGCAGCATGCCCAGGCCCTCGCTGGCAGCAAGCCCGGGCACTGGCTGCCAGCGTGCCCAGGCCCTGGCTGCAAGCGTGCCCTGGCCCTGCCAGCATGCCCAGGCCTTGGCCCTGGCTGGCAGCAAGCCCAGGCCCTGGCTGGCAGCAAGCCCAGGCCCTGGCAGCCAGCGTGCCTAAGCCCTTGGCTGCCAGCGTGCCCAGGCCCTTGGCTGCCAGCATGCCAGGCCCTTGCTGCCATCTTGCCCAGGCCTTGGCCCTGGCTGCTGGCGTGCCCAGCACCTGGCCCTTGCTGGCAGCATGCCCAGGCCCTGGCTGGCAGCAAGCCCGGGCACTGGCTGCCAGCGTGCCCTGGCCCTGCCAGCATGCCCAGGCCTTGGCCCTGGCTGGCAGCAAGCCCAGGCCCTGGCTGGCAGCGTGCCCAGGCCCTGCGAGCCAGCGTGCCCAGGCCCTTGCAGCCAGCGTGCCCAGGCCCTTGCTGCCAGCTTGCCCGGGCCTTGGCCCTGGCTGCTAGCGTGCCCAGCACCTGGCCCTGGCTGGCAGCATGCCCAGGCCCTCGCTGGCAGCAAGCCCGGCACTGGCTGCCAGCGTGCCCAGGCCCTGGCTGCCAGCGTGCCAGGCCCTGGCTGCCAGCATGCCCAGGCCTTGGCCCTGGCTGGCAGCAAGCCCAGGCCCTGGCTGGCAGCAAGCCCAGGCCCTGGCAGCCAGCGTGCCCAGGCCCTGGCAGCCAGCGTGCCCAGGCCCTTGCAGCCAGCGTGCCCAGGCCCTTGCAGCCAGCGTGCCCAGGCCTTGGCCCTGGCTGGCAGCAAGCCCAGGCCCTGGCCAGCCAGCGTGCCCAGGCCTTGGCCCTGGCTGCCGGCGTGCCCAATCCTTGAGCGTGCCAACATCCTCTTGTAAATGTACTCATAAGTACTCACTTAAAAGATTTTCTG
>JAGFBR010000723.1:92500-97500 GCA_019925795.1 Dendrobium chrysotoxum
CTAAGAAAAGTGGGCCATCGAGAGGAGCTGCCGGTCGAGAATCCAGATGTGATCGAGAACATTGATAGCGGCCCCAGACCCCACCTGCCACCGGACGCAGTGAGCGAGGGGAAAACAGCGCCATCACAAATAAGGACGCCATGCAGGAGAGTCATTACGACGAGGGGAGAGCCCCAAGGAGAGGGTCCATATTTTTCCCGAATAAGGGAGCTGGCGAAGTCCTCCCGGTTATGGACAAAGGTCCAAGCAAGGCGGGCCCGAAGAGGGCTAGTCCAGTTGGATGGCAGCGTGGAAGCCCAGGCCGCCAGCAGATTTCGGCATGCAGAGAGCAGACCAGGCCAAATAATGAAGGCCCCGGGACCCATCTGGCTTGTCCCAAAGAAACTGCGGGCAATCTGTTCGATGGACTGGAGAGCCCCTTGGGGATATCGGAATGGGTGACATAGTAGGTGGTAATGGGGAGAAGCGCCGCGTTGATAAGAGTGGTACGGCCAGCAAGGAAAGGTGTCGGTTGCCCCAAGCAAGGGTTTCTGGCTTTGGCCTTTTTGAAGCACCTTGGCGTAGTCAGCCGCCCGGGGCCCTTCCCCATCTTTAATTGAATGCCGAGGTATTCCAGCTCGTGAACACGGTGGAAGCCAAAGAGGCGCGACAGCCGGGCCGACTTCCAGGCCGGGGTGCTCTTGCCGAAGAGGATAACGCGATTTGGCCTGATTGATCAGTTGCCCCGTCCAGCTGCAGTAGCGGCGGGCAGTAGTAACGAAAGAATGAGCTTAGCGTTAGCCACAGTGGCACCAGCGAAGACCAAAATGTCATCCGCATAAAGCAGATGTGACAGGAGGCGCCCGCCCCGGGAAAGAGAGATACCGAGAGAAGGGGCGTGTGGTGAAAAGCGCGGGAGAGGAGTTCCGAGCAGAGGATGAAGAGGTAGGGAGAGAGGGGACACCCTTGCCTGAAGCCACACGTGGCATTAATCCAGGGTGATCGCTGACCGTTCACAAGGAGGGAGAACCGGGGGTGCTCAATGCAGCGAAGAATCCAGGACGAAAAACCGGGCGGGGAAACCCATCAGGCGGAGGGCAGAGTCGAGCGTAAGCCAACTCATCTTATCATAAGCCTGTTCCATATCAACCTTAAGGGCCATAAGGCCCTCAACCGCCGTGGAGGTTTTGAACTTGTTGATCATTTCCAGGCCCAGCAGGCAGTGGCCAGAAATGGAGCGGCCGGGGACAAAAGCAGCCTGTTCCGGAGAGATGATCGCTGAAGGATCCCTTTAAATCGGTTAACAAGCACTTTGGCAACAACCTTATAGATGGTTTGGCAGAGGCTGATAGGTCGGAGCTTGGATGGGGAGGTAGGGTGATCCACTTTGGGGAGGAGGACCACAAGGGTATCCTTCCAATCCTGATGCATATGACCCGTGAGGAAGAACTCCGAGCAAGCAGCCGTGACTTGAGGGCCGACAATAGTCCAAAAAGCCTTGTAAAAGGATGCGGTAATGCCATCGAGGCCAGGAGACCGGTTACGCCCCAGAGAAGAAGACAGCCTGGCGGATCTCCTCCGAGGTGATATCCGCCGCGAGAGGAGTCGCCACAGCCAACACCGTAGAACGGATGGAATCCAGGCCGGGCCAGCCGTCAGTAATGATGGGGACATCCTGCCATTTAAGAGAGAAGAACGAAAAATAATATCCATAATAGCAGCATGGTTATCAGTGAGGGTACCATCGGCGGATTGCATGGAGTGGATCTTGTTGCCACGCCGCCGGGCCGAGGCCACAGAGTGGAAGTAATGTGTGTTGGCATCTCCTTCATCAATCCAGCGCACCTTGGCACGTTGTCGCCACCAAGTCATGAGGCGACCATGGGTACAGTTGAGCTGTTGCACCTTGAGAAGCAAATCCGCTTCTTGGGCAGGCGAAAGCCCAAGAGGCGAACATTCCAAGTTTTGGAGAGCCAAGATGTCGGCCTCCAGCGATTCTTGGAGGCGTGGAGCTGCTGTAACTTCTGCCGGCTCCAGAAAAAAAGGGCCCGAAGCGTACGACGACTCTTGCGTTGGAGAACGTCAGCCTCACCGCCCGAAGCAGGCCTAGTCCATTGGTCTAAGACAATCTTGCCAGCCGAAGGATAGGAGAGCCACAGGTCCCTCAAATTTGGGCCAGGTGGGGCGGGACACACGCGGAGGAGGGTGGACAGAGCCGAGAAGAGGGCAGTGGTCAGAGGCCAGCCTGGGGAGGTGGCGCACCTCAAAGGCCTGGGTGAGCGTCCAAGAAGGGGGAGTTTAACCAGGCATCGGTCAAGCGGGCCCAAATTTTGCTAGGACGAGTCCTTGTTATTGGACCAGGTGAAGCGAGGGCCCTTGAAGCCAGGATCAATAAGGTCGTTAAGTCGCATGAAGTCTTCCATCTCCGAGGCAGCAGAGGCGTAGCGAAAGGGGCGGCCACCTTTCTTATCGGCCCTGTGACAGAACACAATTAAAGTCGCCAGCAACGATGAGAGGAGCCGGGCCGGAATGAAACCGTGTAATGTCCGCCCAGTGGGGGCGACGAGCATGACTGTCTTTATCAGCATAGACGAAGGCCATGGTTAAGGGGGGAAGGCCACCCAGGTGAACGTTTCCAATAACACATTGCTTTGACGAGAGCAGGAGGTTGAAGGCGGCACAGTCACGACGCCAGAGAACGAGGATACCGCCCGATTTACCCAGCGGAAGGCTGAGGTGAAAGTCCCAAGCACACCCAGCCAGCTTGTCCACCTCCTTCCGAGACAGCGACTCCACTTTCGTTTCCATGAGTCCAATGCACCCGAGATCAAAATCCCCTATAAGCTGGCGCCAGGTAGTTGCCGCGGTTTTTCTTACGGACCCCCCTGCAGTTCCAACTAAGGAAGGCAGACATTAAACAGGCCATAGGGGACGCGTCCCCGCCGTCGGAAGATTGGGAAAAGGAAGCAGCGAGAAGCGAAGAGGGCTGCCCGTCAAGTTTCCCCGATTTTCGACGCCGATGAGAGGGCTTGGTAGGGTCGCCTTTAGTGGCTTTAGCGAGAGGGGGGGGAGAGCCCTTAGCTTTGCGCTTCTTATCGGGATGAGGGGGACCCGAGGGGAGAGAGAGGGAGGGAACGAGGCTAAGAGAGGGGTGAGGAACAACGGAAGGGGGGCCCAATTGGAAAGGAAGCGAAGGGAGGAGGGAAGGAGCGTTAACGAGCGACGAAGAGGCAGGGGTGGGGAGAAGAGGAGGAGCGGAAGAAGAGAGCGGCGAGGGGGCCGGGGGTGCAGCTGGGCAAGCAGGAGCCAGCGAGACAGAAGAAGGAGGCGGCCGAGGGGAGGGGGGACGGGGGGAAGAAGGGAGGGGGGAGGAGGAGGGCTGGGCGGGGGGGGGGAGGAGGAACGCGTCGGCGAGAGCGGCGCCGGCTGACCACAGTCCACTGGTCAGGGGGGGGCCGGGGCAAACCAGCGGAGGCTAGGGGAGCAGGAGGGCCAGAGCAGGCGAGAGGGGAGCAGGAGGGCCAGACCCAGGCGAGGGAGGAGCAGAGGGACCCACACAGGAAGGAGCAAGCCGCCGGAGCCGGCGGAGAAGGGGAGCTGGAGGGGGGGGGAAGGAGCCGCCGGGCAAGTAGCGTCACGATGGCCGATACAGCCACAGGACTGACATATGAGGGGGATGCCTTCATAGTGAACAGGCTAGGTAAAAACGGCCTTGTAAACCATTAGCCCAGATACCCGGAGGGAGACGGCGGGAGAGGGTCCAGTCGGATGCAGACCCGAGCAAAGGCACAGCGCACTGAGATCGCGGGTCTGTTCATCCATAAAGATGGGTTCCCCCAACCACAGAGGCCAAGCGAGCAAGATTAATCTCATCCCAGTATTCCAAAGGGAGGTGGGGGAACCGGATCCAAACGGGTGAGAAGCCTCGGAGAGAGGAGGTCGACATAGCCGGAGCCCAACGATCCAGACCAATGATTTGGCCGGCCACATACCACGGCCCCCCCAAAAGGATAGGTTGCGGGCTTCAACTGACGTGAACCAACAGAGGAAACAGTCCTGGCCAAGCGGCACACCTGAGACAAACCGGAGGCAGCCCACCGGCGAAGCAAGTCAGCCCGCACCACATGAAATGGAAGCTTTCGGCCAAGGAGGCTACCCACTAGGGCCAAATCGAACCGCCTCACATTGGCCTTGGCGGCCTTAAGGTCCAGTGACACCAGACCCCCAGGGTGCATAAAGTCCGCTGGGGCTTCAGACAAAGTAAAGCGCACCGGAGCCGGCTTGGACCACGGCCGAGCGTGGCGGATCCCGGGGAGCAGTAGGGGGGGGGGGCGTCCGAGGCAGAGGGGTGAGAGGCCGACGCAGCGGACGGAGGCGGGCCGGGGGAAGCGCCGGGGGAGGCAGCGGCGGAGGGGGGGGAGGGCTAGTCAGAGGCGGGGGACGGCGCAGAGCCGAGGGAAGGCCGAAGTCCTTCAGCGAGGCGGCGCCGCCAAACTGAAAGGGAGGCGGCGGGGGAGGAAGAACCGCACAGGGAACGGGCTGGGAGCCAGCGAGATCGTCCGGACAGTCGGAGGGGTCTAAGTTCATGGCATCAGGGGCGGGAAGGGCAAGGAGGGTGCTCTCAGGGGACCACAAAGCAGGGACCCCGCCGGGGCCGAACCACGGCTGATATCCTCCTCCAAGTCCACCGCATCGGCCCAGCTACTAGACGTGGAGCCCCGGGGAAGAAGAGGAGCGGCCCCTCGCGGAGAAGCGTCCGCCGGCCTCCCCGGGAGACAAGGAAGGGGCACGATCACGAGAGCGGAGCGAAAGGCGGCGGGGAGGCGACATGGAGACACCGCCCACCATCCGGAGAGAACCTGGACAAACAAAACAGAAGAGATCCCAGAGCTTCTCACACTAGCCGCAACAAAGAGAGAGAAAGAAAAGGCAACAAATGGAAAGCTCCAAAGTTTTTGGGTTCCGGAGGGAGTATGGTCGAAGGTCCCTAGGACTGAAACCTTAAAGGAATTGACGGAAGG
>JAGFBR010000724.1:0-43853 GCA_019925795.1 Dendrobium chrysotoxum
GATTGTTACCTCTTTGCATGTTCTAGGTAGAGAACTTACTAACTACGAAAGAGTGAACAAAATTCTAAGATATTTGCCTGCTTCTTATGATGCTAAGATTACTGCTATTACTGAATCTAAAGATTTAAACACTTACTCTATTGACAGCTTACTTGGATCACTCATTGCTTACGAGCAAGGGGTGAACCAAAGGCAACTTGATGCAGGTGAACGCAAGAAAGAGAAGATAGTGGCACTAAAGGCCAAGGATTCAGATGCTAGCTCTTCCGGGTCTGATAGCGATGATGTTGCCTTAATCACAAGGCAATTCAAAAGCTTTCTAAGGAAGAAACATAAGAACTATGAGAAGTGGAACAAGGGTAAGTCCAATAAAAATTTTAAGAGTTCATCTGAATCTGTTTGTTTTGAATGCAGGAAGCCTGGACACATAAAGGCTGAATGTCCTACACTTAAAGCTCACCCAAGCAAGGAGAAGGGTGAGGAGAAACCAAAGTTCAGAAAGGATAAGAAGCGGATTCAGAAGGCGTTCTAAGCAGACTCTGCATCCGACTCTTCTGAGACTGAAGCTGAAGAGGAGGAAACAAACTTGTGTCTTATGGCTGATGATCACCCTGGTCAGTCGGATCAGGAAGAGGTATGTGAGCTTACCTACGATCAATTATTTAAAGTTTCTGAAAAAATTCATACATCGTATAGGAAGCTTAAGAAAACTCATGCTAGTTTGAAATTAGATTACTTAATATTGCAAAAAGAGCATGATTCTGTAGTTAAAGATCATTCTACACTTGATTCAAATCACATGTCTTTGCTTGATGAATTCGATGAGTTGAATAAAAAATATTCTGATTTAGTTTCTACGCATGATTCATTGAAAACTACGCATGACAATTTAGAAAGAGCCTTTAAAGAATTTGATACAATGGCATGTGAAGTAGAAAGTAGCAAGGGAACCTTGAAATTTGAAATTGCAAGCTTAAAGAAAGAAAATGAGTTTTTGAAAGTAAAGATCAGTGCTTGTGAAAAGAACAAAACACCGCCTACTTTTGAACAAATTTATGCACCGCCACCTTTTGAAAAATCTGTTGCAAGTTCTTCAAAGCATGTTTCATATACATCTAGGAAGAGGCATTATCATCCACGTAGATTAGTTAACCCTTTTCCTGGTGTTAGATGTTTTTCATGTGGCATGTTAGGACATATTTCTCACACCTGCACTGTTCACCGTAGTACACATTGGGTGTGGAAACCCAAACTGCCTGTTGCACAGCACAGCACGCATGCATTGCATTCTTCTTTTCATAAGAAGGAAGCCAAACCTGTTTGGGTTCCTAAGACTGACATTTGATACTTTTGTAGGTGTGCTCTCACACAAGACCTCGTGAGAGCATGTGGTACCTGGACAGCGGATGTTCTAGACATATGACTGGAGATGCAAATCAGTTCATTTCGCTGGAGGCCAGAGCTGGAGGCACGGTTACACTTGGAGATAACACCACCAGGATGGTGGTAGGCACATGTATAATTGGTGATTCAAAGAACTTTATGATTGATAATGTTTTGCTTGTAGATGGACTGAAACACAACCTGCTGAGCATCAGTCAACTCTGACAAGGGATACAGCATCAAATTTCTACCCACTGGTTGTATTTTAAGCTTAAATGATGAAGTTGTTTTGCAGGGGCAAAGGATCAACAACGTCTACAAGCTGGATGTAAGTAGCATTAAATCTGATAATTCAATTTGCTTAAAAACTGCTCCTGATGAGTCTTGGTTATGGCATAGGAGATTGTGTCATGCCAGTATGAAAACCCTTAGGAGAGTCACCCAAAAGGACTTAGTTAGAGGTGTGCCCAAGCTTAAGTTCACTAAGGATCACCTGTGTGATGCCTGTCAGTTGGGGAAGCAAGACCAGTCCTCTTTTCACTCTGTTAAGGATATTAGCATCTCTAGACCTTTAGAAGTTCTTCACATGGACCTCTTTGGACCCATTAGCACTGCCAGCTTAGGGGGGAGAGTCTATGGTTTTATGATTGTAGATGATTATTCGAGGTTCACTTGGGTTAAGTTTTTGTCACATAAATCTGAGTCATTTGATGAATTTAGATCCTTCTCTACTTGGATTCAGAAGAAGTTAGGATGTGAGATTATTACCATCCATAGTGATCACGGAGGCGAGTTTGAAAATGAAAGATTTGAAAGTTTTTGTGAGGATCATGGGATTAGTCACAATTTTTCAGCTCCTAGGACCCCTCAGCAGAACGGGGTAGCTGAAAGGAAGAACAGGACCTTAGTGGAAGCCGCTAGAGCCATGCTTGCCGAGTATTCACTTCCAAAATACTTTTGGGCTGAAGCGGTGAACACTACCTGCTATGTGCTGAATAGGGTAAATGGGAGAGTCAAACTGAGCAAGACACCTTATGAGATCATTAAGGGTAGAACTCCAAATCTATCCCACCTCCATGTCTTTGGCTGTAAGGTTTTCATTCTGAACAACGGGAAGTCACCCTTAGGAAAATTTGACCCCAAATCTGATGAAGGAGTGTTCTTAGGATATTCAAGTGTGGGGAAATCCTTTAGGGTGTTCAATAAGAGGACTTTGGTGGTGGAAGAAACAACCCATGTAGTGTTTGATGAATCTGATCCTAAGGAGTCTAGATCTGAAGTAGAAGATGAAGAGATTATTGAGGTTACCCAAGGAGTTGGAAATACAAATTTGGAGGAAAGGGTAGAAACTCAAACAGAGTTGCCTAGAGATTGGAGATATTCTTCGAGTCATCCTAAAGAACTGATCTTAGGAGACCCTTCTGAAGGTGTAAGGACTAGGCATGGACTTAGGAAGGAAGTAAACCATTCTGCCTTTATCTCAATGACTGAACCCACCAACATCAATCAAGCCCTATCGGATGAATTTTGGATTTTAGCTATGCAGGAAGAATTGAATCAATTTGTGAGGAATGATGTTTGGGAGTTAGTAGAAAGACCTAAAAATCAAAGTATTGTGGGAACCAAGTGGGTCTTTAAGAATAAGATGAATGATTCTGGTGTGGTGGTGAGAAATAAGGCAAGATTTGTGGCTAAGGGGTATAATCAGATAGAAGAGATTGATTTTGAGGAGACTTTTGCCCCTGTAGCTAGATTGGAAGCCATTAGAGTGCTACTAGCCTTTGCCTGTTATAAGGGATTTAAGCTGTTTCAAATGGATGTTAAGAGTGCCTTTTTAAATGGGTAATTAAAGAAGATGTTTTTGTAGAATAACCCCAAGGTTTTGAGAGTTCCCAATATCCAAGTCATGTCTATAAATTAAAAAAGGCCTTATATGGATTGAAACAGGCACCCAGAGCTTGGTATGAGAGGCTTAGCACATTCCTGTTAGAAAGAGAGTTTGTTAAGGGGAGCGTAGACACCACCCTTTTTCTGAGGAGATTAGGAGATGACTTACTCATTGTCCAGATCTATGTTGATGATATAATTTTTTGATCTTCTGATAAATACTTATGTGAAGAGTTTTCTAAAACAATGAGTAAAGAGTTTGAGATGAGTATGATGGGAGAATTGTCCTACTTTTTAGGGTTTAGCATAAGGCAAACGGATAATGGAACCTTTCTCAATCAATCAAAATACACTAAGGACATTTTGAAGAAATATGAAATGGACAAAGCCAAGCCAATCAATACTCCCATGCCCTCCTCAGTTCAGTTAGATAAGGATTCAAATGGAAAATCTGTTGATCAGAAGAAGTATAGAGGGATAATAGGTTCACTGCTTTATCTGACTGCTAGCCGACCTGATATCATGTTTAGTGTCTATCTTTGTGCTAGGTTTTAGGCTGATCCTAAAGAGTTCCACCTGACTGCTATTAAGAGAATTCTTAGATATCTTTTAGGAACCCCAAACCTAGGAATTTGGTACCCTAGGCACAGCACCTCTTTTGAGATCATTGGATATTCTGATTCTGATTTTGCGGGGTGTAGGGTGGATAGGAAGAGTACTTCTGGGACTTGTCAGTTCATAGGATAGTCGTTAGTCTCCTGGTCCAGTAGAAAATAGAACTCAGTTGCACTTTCCACTACTGAAGCTGAGTACATTGCCTTAGGGAGTTATGTGGCCCAAGTTCTTTGGTTAAAGCAACAAGTCTTGGATTTAGAAGTACCTGTTGGCACAATCTCTGTTCTGTGTGATAATACTAGTGCCATCTGTATCTCTAAGAATCCAATCCACCATTCTAGGACCAAACACATTGACATTAGGCATCACTTTATTAGGGACCATGTTACAAAAGGGGACATTGAGCTACACCACGTAGCAACTGAAAATCAGCTGGCTGACATATTCACTAAACCACTGGCCTTTGACTCATTCAGCATTTTGAGAACCAGATTAGGAGTGATTGATATAAATGCTTGATTCTGATGACTGCTGATTGTTCTGATTGGTATTCTGATTTCTGTTAGTTAGTTTTGGTATTCTAATTTCTGATTTCTGTTAGTTAGTTTTGGTTTGATTATTTGCTTTCAGTTGATTTTATTTCTTCTGCTGATTTCTGTGTTAGCCTTATTGTTAGTTTGATTTGAGTATTTACTTTGCTATGATTTTCTACCTGTTTTTATTTATTTACTGGTTCATATCTTGCACTTACTATTTTATGCTTTTCAAGATCTGATCACCGCTCACTACTTCTGGTGATCTGAATTTTTGACGGGAAGTTTTTACCTTGTTTTGGTTTGGAAGCTGATAAGCAGTGATTGACTTCGCTGAATCTGTTAAAGGGAAGAAACATTGATAATTATTTCTCTTCCTCTAACTCCTTTACTGGTGTGTAGTTTCTTTTGAATAAAAATCCTCTTCAAAATTAAAATATTAATTTTTGAAATAGAGATTATTTTATCTTCCTACAATAATCTGCCTCATATCAATAGTGTTTTTCAAAGCCTTGAGTCATTAGTTTGATTTTCTAAACCAAGTGATTGCATTTATCATATGTTGTATGGCTTTTGTTTTGTGAATCGTTCTTCCTTACTGCGGAGAGTCATCTCCTATGTCTGGAAGATAATCTCACAGCTGAGACTCTTTAATGATTATGAAAAGGAGAAAGCTTATAAAAGATGCGCAGTGCGCCAGATAATTTGGAAAAGAGGAATAAAATGAACCCAAAACTGAAAAGATGCGAAATTGCCAAATTGAATACACAAAGTGTATCTAAAATCAAAAGATGCGCAAAGCGCCAACCAATTTAAAAAAGAGGCATAAAATGAGCCCAAAACAAGCTTTCTTCCCTTTCAGATTGTTAAATGTCTTTGAGAAATCTGTGCGCCACTTAATATTTTCAAAAGCTTGAGTTTTGAAAATCCCGATTTCTGATTTTTTACTTTGTAACACTATTATATCAGATATTTTTCTGGAACGAGGCTTGAAAGGATCTCTTTTCAAATCTAATGTCTTTTCTTTTGAATCAGTTTTTTGTGTTGAAAGAGGTTTGCATCGATAAGGTGCCCGGGGTTGGAGTTACGAAAGTTGATTATTTCCAACCTTTTCTGGATTTCAGCGCTGTCAATCGTCCTGTCATTAGTTTTTTGAATCTAAAATCAAGGAAAAATTCTGATTTTCCTATTTTGTAGTTGTTCTATTTATGTTTTATTTCCGTGTTCTGTTTTTCCTCCTCCTTTTTGTGATGTCAAAAGGGGGAGTCAGTTGTAGTCGTGTCTGTTTCTATTTTCTGAGTCATGTTTCATGTATTGTTTTAGCTGTTAAATAAAAATTTAAAAAATGTTTGTTTGTTTGATCTCCTAGTTCACTTTTATTTTCAGACTACTTTATAAATATTTGCCATCATCAAAAAGGGGGAGATTGTTGCAAATCTGGTTTTGATGATGACAAACATGTTTCCAGTATGTTTTTCTTGGCTAATCTGTTTCAGGCACAAAAGACCGCGAGCCACTCAAGCCAACTCAAGATCGGGTCCAAGTGTGTCAAATGTATGATTTTTCTTTTTATTGAGTCAAGTATAATGTAACTGATTCCCTAGCTAAGTAACCTTGCACACACACACTCAGGGAGAGAGATTGAGTGAATTAGAGTTTCTGTTCAAAATTTGTTCATATCGTCCTGGACGATCTCCACATCGTCCTGGACGATCCAGTTAAAACAGAAACCCTAATTAGGGCGACTAAGTTAAGAGGGTCAGATTAAGCTGATCGTCCTGGACGATCTATGGATCGTACGGGACGATATGCCCAAATCAGAAATTCTCAGCCACTAGATCAAGTTAGGCAAGTTCTTATTTTTAGATACTTGGTCTGATCGTCCCGGACGATACGTGTATCGTCCCGGACGATCCAGTACAATCATGCCTAATTTAATCTGGTAATTAAGGAAAGCAATTTATTTTTGGTTGATACGATCATATCATCCTGGACGATCGCAGGATCGACCCGGACGATCTTGATCGTCTAGTGCATTTAAGATGTACGTCCAGAACTATGTACAGAATGATTTGGGGCCTTTTTGAACTAATCGTACCGGACGATGACCTTATCATCCGGGACGATCAAATCATTTTTTGGTTGTCCAGCACAGATTTCTCTAGACGACCTGAACTGTCTTCTGGACGATTTCCCTCAATTTGCACTAATCGTCCCGGACGATCGCAGGATCGTACGGGACGATATGAACAACTTTTTCTACTGATCGTCTAGAAGAGCCAGATCGTTCAGGCTAAAACAACTGAATTTGAACTGATCGTACAGGACGATCTACCGATCGTCCTGGACGATCTTGGCCGACCAGTTGAGATTTAGGGCAAATTTTAAGCCCTCCTTTAAAAGAACTTTTTCCAATTTTTGGAAAAATCTTTTGCTGCCTTCCTTCCCTGAGAAACCCTAGAGAGAGAGAGAGTTGGGAGAGAGAGAGAATATCTTGTGAGGGGGAGTTAGAGAGGGATTCACTAAGGTTGCTCCGAGCACGTATCAGAGTCGTCTTCTCCACTCGTCGTCTTTCGTCTAGTCGGTGTTCGTCGTGGGACGATCGTTCGCAAGAGGATCCGGGGTTCTCTGCCCGCTTCAGGTGGAAGCGAAAGGAGTTCGAAGGTTCTCTGCCTGCTTCAGGAGGAAGCGAAAGGAGGTCGGGTTCTCTGCCTCACCGTGAGGTGAAAAGGAGGTTTTTATACAGGCTTCTCCGCCTTGCTGTGGGAGCAAAAGGAGAGACACTTTTGTTTAGTGCAATACCCGGAGGGGAGGCTCCGGGGAGTGGACGTAGGTCAAGTTGACCGAACCACTATAAAATCTGGTTTGCTTTTCTGATTCAGTTTTGTACTTTACTTTTCTGATATTAACTGCTTGGGTGAATATCTGTGGTTGATCTTTTTATCGTTGTTTTAATTCGTTTCCGCTACACGTTATAAAAAGATTTTCATTGTTATCGTGAAATTTTTTAAATAACCAATTCACCCCCCCCCCCCCTCTTGGTTAGCCTCGGGACTAGTTCACTAGGGCTTAACATCCCTATCGAACTTTCACTAACCTCTTTTCGCTTCCTCCTGTAGTAGGCAGAGAACCTCGGACTCCTTTAGTTTCCTCCTGAAGCAGGCAGAGAACCTGAACTCCTTTTGCTTCCTCATAAAGCAGGCAGAGAACCCGGATCTTCTTGTGAACAATCCTCCCACAGAAAACACTGACAAGATGAGAAATGACGAACGGAGAAGATGACTCTGATACTTGCTTGGAGAAACCTTTGTGAATCCCTCACAAACTCTCCCTCAAAAGATCCTCTCTCTTTCCCAAACTCTCTCTCTCTCTAGGGTTTCTTTGTAAAAGAAAGTGGTAAAAGATTTTTCTTGTTGGAAGAAAAAGAACTTTTATAGGAGGGTTCAAATTTTGCCCTAAATCTCAACTGGTCGGCCAAGATCGTCCAGGATTATCGATAGATCATCCTGTACGATCAGTTCAAAATCATCTGTTTCAGCCTAGACGATCTGGCCCTTCTAGACGATCAGTAGGAAAAATTGTTCAGATAGTCTCGTATGATTCTGCGATCGTCCGGGACGATTAGTGTAAATTCAGGAATTTCGTCTAGAAGACCACTCTGGTCGTCCAGAGAAACTTGTGCTGGACGACCTAAAAATGATTTGATCATCCAGGACGATATTGAATCGTCCTGTACGATTAGTTCAAAAAGTGCCAAAATCATCCTAATCACCGCTCTGGACGTACAGCTGAAACACACTAGACGATCATGATCGTCCCAGACGATGTGATCGTATCAATTAAATATTAATTGCTTTCCTTAATCACTAAATTAATTTAGGCATGATTGCACTGGATCGTTCAGGACGATACACATATCATCCAGGATGATTAGATCAAATCTTTAAAAATAAAACTTGACTAACTTGATCTGGTGGTTAAGAATTTTTGATTTAAGCCTATCGTCCCGTACGATGCATGGATAGTCCAGGAAGATCGGCTTAATCAGACAGACTTAACTTGGTCGTCCTAATTAGGATTTCTATTTTCACCTGATCGTCAAGAACTATGTCAATATCGTCCAGGACGATCTGAACAAAAATTGAACAAAAACTCTAATTCACTCAAGCTCTCCCCCTGAGAGTGTGTGTGTAAGGTTACTTAGCTAGGGGATCAGTCAGATTATATTTGACTCAAGGAAAGGAAAGTATTACATTAGACACACTTGGACCCGATCTTGAGTTGGCTTGAGTTACTTTTGATCTTTTATACCTGAAATGGATTAGCCAAGCAAAACATAAAACAAACATATTTGTCATCATCAAAACTATACTTTTGAAACCAAATTTGTAACAATCTCCCACTTTTTGATGATGGCAAACATTAGTGCAGTAGATTAAATATAAAATAACAAGGAGTTAACCAATGCACATAAAAAAACAAATATCTTTCTAAATTTCATAGAAAAACTAGAACGGTATAGGAAAATAACTACAAATGAAATAAATAGCACAAAATAAGATTAATACATAAAATAAAAACTACTACAACCAACTCTCCCTTTTGACATCACAAAAAGGAGGAGGAACTGACACAACATTACAGGAAAAAAAGCATAAAATACAAAATTAAAATGGAGGCGGATCCTGATCAGAAGGAGGAGGTGGTGGTGGCATAAAGTAACTGTGAATGGCGGCGAAGTGTGCTCCAATCCAGGTAATGTCCTGGTCGTGTTTTTGTTACTGTTGAGCAACATAGTCATTAAAGCGCTGCAGATTCTCAGTATGATACTGCTCTTGGGCAGCAACATAAGAATCAAATCGGGCCTCCCATTGGTCGAACTGCTGCACCAAATGATCAAAAGGGAAGCAATGCAAAGGGGAGAAGGTGCATCAGGTGCAGCAGGAATAGGAACAGCTTCTTCCTCTTCTTCCTCAACATATGGGGTGGGCTTCAGATATAGTCGGGTACTGTGGAGTACATGGAATGAATTGTTTCTGAAGTAGGAAGGAGGGACATTTGGAGGGACTGGATACTGTAGGTCATATTTTATCTCCAAAGCATATGCAATGATATGTCCTAAAGATAGATTTGGACATCGTTTATGGCCCGAATCCCTAATGGTAGTAAGATGCTTGATATATTTGAAAAGAAGATCAGTAGCATTGAATTCCTGGTGGGCCACGATGTAATAGGTGGTCAGAGACAGTAAAGGAGTGATGTGAATGCGATCCCCAACCTTTAGGATGACAGAGGAACGAAGGACATATTGAAGGGTCCGGGCATCCTTAAGGAGGGAAGTGCAACCATTGTCATGGTAGGGTGCATTTATATTTCTAAGGAAGTGATTGGCGACACTCCAATCATAATCAGGATCAGAAATAAGGGTGTGGAGTTTGTCGCCAGTGACAGAGAGATGAGGGATATTATGAAAGTTCTGGGCTGTGAGTTCTACAGGTCGTTGATTAACATAGGAGTGAAGGGTGGAGTAGTCAGCGATGATGCGAAGATTTGCGAAGAAGACTTGGAGAAGTTCAAGGCTAAATGGGAAGGCCAAGGTGAGGATGAAAGTAAGGGTGCTGGGGTTTACGATTTTGGACTGTGTGATTCCCACCTCAATATATCATTCGAAGGCAACCTGATCGGCTGCATTTGGGAAGCAGGGATCGACATTTTCCCGTGAGGAGCTCGCACCCTTTTGCCTAGACCGCTTCCTACCAACCATTAGAAAACACAAGAGAGGAAGTATGGAAGGAGAGGTGTGAAGAAAACTGAAGAGAATGGCTGTTTAAATAAAAATCGATCAGATCGTCCAGGACGATATGAGCATTTATGACGGCCAGGACAATTGGTCAAAAAGGCTGTCAGATCGTCCAGGACGAGTAGAGATAGGAGATCGTCCCGAGGAGTCAAGCCAAACGACCGTTAATGAAAAGTATCATTCATGATGATTAGGTGGATCATCCAGGATGATATGCAATAAATGTATAGGACAGGCCGAATTTGAATCGTCCCACTGTTGAAACATGGATCATCCATGACAATGAGGTGGATCGTCCAGGACGATGAATAATAATGGCGCATTCTCAGCCATTTGATCAGATCAGGAAATATGGATCATATCATCCAGGACGATGTAAGGATCGTCCAGGATGATCACCAATAATTGGTGTATCTCAGCAGTATGATCAGAGTGGGGACGATTTGAATGAATCGTCTAGGATGACTTATGGATCATCCAGGACGATGTGGGGATTGTCTTAGATGATGTGAAGAAAAAGTGAAAATGGAGGATGGAGATGAAAGATCAGGGATCCCAAAAACACATATAATAAAATGAAAAATAAAAGCAGAGTAAATAAAACTTGAAACGAGAAAAACAAAAATAATGATTTTTTTTTTGAATCGATCTGCTCCAGTAAATTAAAATTTTCTCTTGATTTTGAATCCAAAAACCAATAAGAAGATGATCGACAGCGCTGAAATCCAAAAAAGTTGGAAAATCAACTTTCGTAACTCCCTCCTCGAAAACCTTATGGATGCAAATTCCTTTAAAAATAAATATCCAATTTAGAAGAAAAGAACTTGGATTCGAAAAGAGATCATTCAAGCCTCGTTCTAGAAAAATATTTGATATAATAATATTACAAAGTAAGAAATCCAAAATCAAGATTTTTAAACTCAAGCTTTTGAAAATATTAAGTGGCGCACAGATTTTTCTAAGACATTTAATGATCTGAAAGGGAAGAAAGCTTGGTTTGGGCTCATTTTGTGCCTCTTTTTCAATTTGTTTGGTGCTTTGCGCATCTTTTGATTTTTGATACACTTTGTGTATCTTTCAGTTTGGCGACATTTCATATCTTTTCAGCTTTGGGCTCATTTTGTGCCTCTTTTTTAATTTATTTGGCGCACTGCGCATCTTTTGTAAGCTTTTTTCCTTTCATAATCGCTAAAGTGTCTCAGCTGTGAAATTATCTTCCAGACATAGGAGACGAAAAAACTCACTCTCCATAATAAGGAAGAGTAATTCACAAAGCAAAAGCCATACATCAGATGATAGGTGCAATCACTTGGTTCAGAAAATCATAATAATGACTCAAAACTTTGAAAATACTATTTATATGAGGTAGAATACTATAGGAAGATAAAATAGATCTCTATTTCAAAAACTAACTTTTTAATTTTGAATAAGATTTTTATCCAAAAATAATAATACACCATCAAATGACTCAGAGGAAGAGAAACAATCATCAATGTTTCTTCCCTTTAACAGATTCAGTGGAATCAATCACTACTTACAAGCTTCCAAACTAATACACAAGGCAAAATTTTCATTCACACATCCAGTTTATCAGCAGTAGTGAGTAGTGATCGGATTTTAAAAGAGATAAAATAGTAAACAAAAAAGATGAACTAGTAAATAAAAGCAAGTAGAAAATTATATCAAAATAAATACTCAAATCAAAATGACACCTAGGCTAAAATAGAAATCAGTAGAAAAACAAAAATAATAGAAAATAGATAATTAAATCAAATAGCTAACTAACAGAAACAAAAGGAAAAATAGATAAATTAGAAATCAGTAGTCATCAGAATCAAGCATTTATGTCAATCACACCTAATTTGATCCACAAAATGCTTAATGAGTCAAACACCAGTGGTTTAGTAAATATGTCAGCTAGCTGATTTTCAGTTGCTACATGATACAGCTCAATATCCCCTTTCGTAACATGGTCTCTAATGAAGTGATGCCTTATATCAATGTGTTTGGTTCTAGAATATTGGATTGAATTCGTTGAAATGCAGATGGCACTAATATTATTACACAGAACAGAAATTGTGCCAACAGGTAATCCTAAATCCAAGAGTTGTTGTTTCAACCAAAGAACTTGGGCTACACAACTTCCTAAGGCAATGTACTCAGCTTCAGCAGTGGAAAGTCCAACTGAGTTCTATTTTCTACTGGACCATGATGTTGCAAATCTGGTTTTGATGATGACAAACATGTTTCCAGTGTGTTTTGCTTGGCTAATCTATTTCAGGCACAAAAGACCGCGAGCCACTCAAGCCAACTCAAGATCGGGTCCAAGTGTGTCAAATGTATGATTTTTCCTTTTATTGAGTTAATTGTAATGTAACTGATTCCCTAGCTAAGTAACCTTGCACACACACACTCAGGGGGAGAGATTGAGTGAGTTAGAGTTTCTGTTCAATTTTTGTTCAGATCGTCCTGGACGATTGTTGCATCGTCCTGGACGATCCAGTTAAAACAGAAACCCTAATTAGGGCGACTAAGTTAAGGGGGTCTGATTGAGCCGATCGTCCTGGACGATCTATGGATCGTACGGGACGATATTCCCAAATCAGAAATTCTCAGCCGCCAGATTAAGTTAGGCAAGTTTTATTTTAAGTATTTTGGTCTGATCGTCCCGGACGATACGTGTATCGTCCTGGACGATTCACTACAATCATGCCTAAATTAGTCTGGTAATTAAGGAAAGCAATTAATGTTTAATTGATACGATCACATCATCCTGGACGATCGCAGGATCATCCCGGACGATCGTGATCGTCTTGTGCATTTCAGCTGTACGTCCAGAACTATGTACAGGACGATTTGGGGCCTTTTTGAACTAATCATACCGGACGATTACCCTATCGTCCGGGATGATCAAGTCATTTTTTGGTCGTCCAGCACAGATTTCTCTGGACGACCCGAACTGTCTTCTGGATGATTTCCTTCAATTTGAACTAATCGTCCCGGACGATCGCAGGATCGTACGGGACGATATGAACAACTTTTTCTACTGATCGTCCAGAAGAGCCAGATCGTCCAGGCTGAAACAGCTGAATTTGAACTGATCGTACAAGACGATATACCGATCGTCCTGGACGATCTTGGCCGACAAGTTGAGATTTAGGGCAAATTTTAAGCCCTCCTTTAAAAGAACTTTTTCCAATTTTTGGAAAAATCTTTTGCTGCCTTCCTTCCCTGAGAAATCCTAGAGAGAGAGAGAGAGTTGGGAGAGAGAGAAGAGATCTTGTGAGGGGGAATTAGTGAGGAATTCACTAAGGTTACTCCAAGCACGGATCAGAGTCGTCTTCTCCGCTCGTCGTCTGTCGTCTAGTCGGTGTTCTTCGTGGGAGGATCGTTCGCAAGAAGATCCGGGTTCTCTGCCCGCTTCAGGTGGAAGTGAAACGAGTTCGTGGGTTCTCTGCCCGCTTCACGTGGAAGTAAAAGGAGTTCGAAGGTTCTCTGCCTGCTTCAGGAGGAAGCGAAAGGAGGTCAGGTTCTCTGCCTCACCGTGTGGTGAAAAGGAGGTGTTTTGTACAGGCTTCTCCGCCTTGCTGTGGGAGCAAAAGGAGAGTCACTTTCGTTTAGTGCAATACCCAGAGGGGAGGCTCCGGGGAGTGGACGTAGGTCAAGTTGACCGAACCACTATAAAATCTGGTTTGCTTTTTCTGATTCAGTTTTGCATTTTACTTTTCAATATAAACTGCTTGGGTGAATATCGTTGGTTGATCTTTTCGTTATTGTTTACTTGTTTCCGCTGCTAAGTATCGAAAAGATTTTCATAGTTTTCGTGAAATTTTTAAATAACCAATTCACCCCCCCTCTTGGTTAGCCTCGGGACTAGTTCACTAGGGCTTAACATCCCTTTCGAACTTTCACATGAGACTAAAGACTGTCCTATGAATTGATAAGTTTCAGAAGTGCTCTTTCTATCCACCCTACACCCTGCAAAGTCAGAATCAGGATATCCAATAATCTCAAAAGCGGTGCTGTGCCTAGGGTAACAGATTCCTAGGTTTAGGGTCCCTAAAGATATCCAAGAATTCTCTTAATAGCAGTTAGGTGGGACTCTTTAGGATCAGCTTGAAACCTAGCATAATGACAAATACTAAAAATGATATCAGGTCGGCTAGCAGTCAGGAAAAGCAGTGATCCAATTATTCCTCTATACTTCTTCTAATCAATAGATTTTCTACTTGAATCCTTATCTAACTGAACAGAGGAGCTCATGGCTTGGCTTTGTCCATTTCATATTTCTTTAATATGTCCTTAGTGTATTTAGATTGATTGAGAAAGGTTCCATCATCCATTTGCATTACGCTAAATCCTAAAAAGTAGGACAATTCTCTCATCATTGTCATCTCAAATTCCTTACTCATTATTTTAGAAAATCATCACATAAATATTTATCAGAAGATCCAAAAATTATATCATCAATATAGATCTGGATAATGAGTAAGTCATCCCCTATTCTCCTCAGGAAAAGGGTGGTGTCTATGCTCCCCTTAACAAAATCTCTTTCTAACAGGAATGTGCTAAGCCTCTCATACCAAGCTCTGGGTGTCTGTTTCAATCTATATAAGGCCTTTTTTTAATTTGTAAACATGATTTGGATATTGGAAATTCTCAAAACCTTGGGGTTGTTCTACAAAATCATCCTCTTTTATTATCCCATTTTAAAAGGCACTCTTGACATCCATTTGAAACAACTTAAATCCCTTGTAGCAGGCAAAAGCTAGTAGCACTGTGATGGCTTCCAATCAAGCTACAGGGGCAAATATCTCCTCAAAATCAATCCCTTCATTCTGATTATACCCCTTAGCCACTAATCTTGCCTTATTCCTAACCACCACACCAGAATCATTCATCTTATTCTTAAAGATCCACTTGGTTCCCACTATACTTTGATTCATAGGTCTTTCTACTAGCCCCCAAACATTGTTCCTTACAAATTGATTCAATTCTTCTTGCATAGCTAAGATCCAAAACTCATTAGAAAGGGCTTCATTGATGTTGGTGGGTTCAGTCATTGAGATAAAGGCAGAGTGGTTTACTTCCTTCCTAAGTCTATGCCTAGTCCTAACACCTTCAGAAGGGTCTCCTAAGATCAGTTCTTTAGGATGACTCGAAGAATATCTCCAATCTCTAGGAAATGTGGTTTGAGGATCTACCCTTTCCTCCAGATTTGTATTTACAACCCATTGGGTAATCTCCTCTACCTTTTCTTTTTCCTCAACTCTAGTCACCTTAGGATCAGATTCATCAAATACCACATGAGTTATGTCCTCCACCCCAAAGTCCTCTTATTAAACACCCTAAAGGATTTCTCCACACTAGAATAGCCTAAGAACACTCCTTCATCAGATTTGGGGTCAAACTTTCCTAAGGATGATTTCCCGTTGTTCAGAATGAAAACTTTATAGCCAAAGACATGGAGGTGGGACAAGTTTGGAGCTCTACCTTTAATGATCTCATAAGGTGTCTTGTTCAGATTGGATCTTACATTCACCCCATTCATCACATAACAGGCAGTGTTCACCGCTTCAGCCCAAAAGTATTTTGGAAGTGAATACTCAGCAAGCATGGCTCTAGCAGTTTCCACTAAGGTCCTGTTCTTCCTTTCAGCTACCTCATTCTATTGAGGAGTCCTAGGAGCTAAAAAATTATGACTAATCCCTTGCTCTTCACAGAAACTTCCAAACTTCACATTTTCAAACTCTCCACCATGATCACTATGAATAGTCAATATCTTACAACCTAACTTCCTCTAAATCCAAGTGGAGAAGGACGTAAATTCATCAAATGACTCAGATTTATGTGACAGAAATTTAATCCAAGTGAACCTCGAATAATCATCAACAATCACAAAACCATAGACTTTCCCCCCTAAGCTGGCAGTGCTAATGGGTCCAAAGAGATCCATGTGACAGACTTCTAAAGGTCTAGAGGTGCTAATGTCCTTAATAGAGTGAAATGAGGACTGGACTTGCTTTCCTAATTAACAGGCATCACATAGGTGGTCCTTAGTTAACTTAAGCTTGGGTACACTTCTAACTAAGTCCTTTTGGGTGACTCTCCTAAGGGTTTTCATAGTGGCATGACATAGCCTCCTATGCCACAACCAAGACTCATCAACAGAAGTTTTTAAGCAAATTGAATTATCAGCTTTAATGCAACTTACATCCATCATGTAGACATTATTGACCCTTTGTCCCTATAAATAACTTTGTCATTTAAGCTTAAAATGTAGCAAGTGGGCAGGAATTTGATGTTGTATCCTTTGTCACAGAGCTGATTGATGCTCAGCAGGTTATGTTTCAGTCCATCTACAAGCAAAACATTATCAATCATAAAATTATTTGAATCACCAATTATACCTGAACCTACCACCCTCCTGGTGGTGTTATCTCCAAGTGTAACCTTGCCTCCAGCCCTGGCCTCTAGTGAAATGAACTGATTTGCATCTCCACTCATGTGTCTTGCACATCCACTGTCTAGGTACCACATGCTCTCACAAGGTCTTGTGTGAGAGTACACCTATAAAATCATTAAACGTCAGATTTAGGAACCCAAACAGGTTTGGGTTCCTTCTTATTAAAAGAAGAATACAATGCATGTGTGCTATGTTGTGAAACAGGCAATTTGGGCCTCCACACCCAATGTGTACTACGGTGAACAGTGCAGATGTGAGAAATGTGTCCTAACATGCCACAAGAAAAACATCTAACGCTAGGAAAAGGGTTAACTAATCTCTGTGGGTGATAGTGCCTCTTCCTAGGTTTGTATCAAACAAGCTTTGATGATTTTGAAACAGATTCTTCAAAAGGTGGAGGTGCATAAAACTGTGCAAAAGTAGGAGGTGTTTCATTTTTCTCAAAAGCACAGATTTTAACTCTTAAAAAATCATTCTCCTTATTAAGACTTAAAATTTCAAATTTCAATGCACAATTGCTACTCCACTTCAAATGCAGATTATCTAATTCTTTGAAAGCTTTCTCTAAATCAACGTGCGAGATTTTCAAAAAATCATGTTCAACGATTAAATGAGAATGCTTTTTGTTCAGCTCATCAAATTCATAATGTAAAGACATGTGATTGCAATCAACAGTAGAATGATCTTTGATCAAAATTTTATAATCTTTTTGTAAATTTAGAAGTTCTACTTTCAGGCTAGTATGAGTTTTCTTGATCTTCCTATATGCTGTATGAATTCTTTAAGACACTTCAAATAATTGATCGTAAGTAAGCTCACATACCTCTTTCGGGTCAGACTGACTAGGATGATCATCTACCATCAGACACAAATTGGTTTCCTCCTCTTCATCTTCAGTCTCAGGGGAGTCGGATGCAAAATCTACCCATAACGCCTTCTGAGTCCGCTTCTTGTCCTTTCTGAACTTGTGTTTCTCCTCACCCTTCTACTTGCTTGGGTGAGCTTTAAGTGTAGGATAATCAGCCTTAATGTGTCCAGGCTTCCTGCATTCAAAACAAACAGTATCAGATGAACCTTTAAAATTTTTGCTGGACTTACCCTTGTTTCACTTCTGAAAGTTCTTGTGTTTCTTCCTTAGATAGCTTTTGAATTGCCTAGTGATTAAGGCAACGTCATCGCTATCAAATATGGAAGTATCAGTGTCAGTTTCGTTGGCCTTCAACGCAACAGTTTTCTCCTTCTTCTTCTCACCTACATCAAGCTGTCTTTGGTTCACCCCTTACTCGTAAGCAATAAGTGATCCAAGTAAGCTATCAATAGAGTAAGTCTTCAAATCTTTAGATTCAGTGATTGCAGTTATTTTAGCATCATACGAAGAAGGCAAACATCTAGGAATTTTGTTCACTCTTTCATAGTTTGTAATTTCTCTTCCTAAAGCATGCAAAGAAGTGACAATTTGAGTTAACATCGTATACATTTCAGAAATGGATTCAGTAGGTTTTATGCGAAAAAGTTCATAATCATAAAGCAATATGTTTAACCTAGACTTTTTGACTTCAGTTGTACCTTTTTAAGTGATGCACAATCTATCCCAAATTTATTTTCCAGTTGTACAAGTAGAGATACGCATATAATCATTAGATTTTAAAGCACAGAAAAAATTGTTCAAATATTTGGCATTTAGTTGGGCTAAGTCACGATCATCAAAAGTCCAATCAGTGAAGGACATTTCAGTTTTAACATTATTAATCATTCTAAAAGGTGGTTCATAGCCATCCTTAACAAGCATCCATATGCGATAATCAATTGATTGAAGAAAAGTGGACATGCGAGTTTTCCAAAAATAAAAAGGTATGTTATCAAATAATGGCGGTCATGTAATTGAAAAACCTTCAGCAGTATTATGATTACCAAAGTTAGCCATGTATGAAATTCAAAAGATTTTCAAAACAAGATTTTCTGAATCCCCGCTCTGATACCACTTAAAGGTTCGATAGGGATGTTAAGCCCTGATGAACTAGTCCCGAGGCTAAACAAGAGAGGGGTGAATTGGTTATTTAAAAATTTCAGAGCAACAGAAACAATCCTTTCGATGATTTATAGCGAAAACAAGTAAATACATAAATAAAAAGATCAAACACAGATTTCACCCAAGCAGATAATCACAGAAAACTAAAGTGCAGAAAATAATCAGAAAGTCCACACCAGATTTTATAGTGGTTCAGTCAACTTGACCTATATCCACTCCCCGGAGCCTCCCCTCCGGGTATTGCACTAACTCAAAGTGACTCTCCTTTTGCTCCCACAGCAAAGCAGAGAAGCCTGTGCAAAAACTCCTTTCCATCGACACGATGAGGCAGGGAACTTAACCTCCTTTCGCTTTTTCCTGAAGCAGGCAGAGAACCTCAGACTCCTTTCGCTTCCTCCTGAAGCAGGCAGAGAACCTGTATTCCTTTCGCTTTCTGCTGAAGCGGGCAAAGAACCTGGATCTTCTTGCGAATGATCCTCCCACAGAAAATACTAACAAGATGAGAGACGACGAACGGAGAAGACGACTCTGATCCTTGCTTGGAGCAGCCTTTGTGAATCCCTCACAAACTCCCCCTCACAAGATCCTCTCTCTCTCTCTCCCAAACTCTCTCTCTCTAGGGTTTCTCTGTAAAGGAAAGTGGCAAAAGATTTTTCTTGTTGGAAGAAAAAGATGTTTTATAGGAGGTCTCAAAATTTGCCCTAAATCTCAACTTATCGGCCAAGATCGTCCAGGACGATCGATCATCCTGTACGATCAGTTCAAAATTACCTGTTTCAGCCTGGATGATCTGGCCCTTTTTTATGATTAGTAGGAAAATTTGTTGAGATCGTCCCGTACGATTCTGCGATCATCCGGGACGATTAATGTAAATTCAGGAATTTCATCCAGAAGACCGCTCTGGTCGTCCAGAGAAACTTATGCTGGACGACCTAAAAATGACTTAACCATCCAGGACGATATTGATATCGTCCTGTATGATTAGTTTAAAAAGTGCCAAAATTGTCCTGATCACCGCTCTGGACGTACAGCTGAAACACACTATACGATCATGATCATCCCGAACAATCTTACGATCGTCCCAGACGATGTGATCGTATCAATTAAATATTAATTGTATTCCTTAATCATAAGGCTAATTTAGGCATGATTGCACTAGCGGCTGAGAATTTTTGATTTGAGCCTATCGTCCCGTATGATGGATGGATCGTCCAGGATGATCGGCTTAATCAGACAGACTTAACTTGGTCGTCCTAATTAGGGTTTCTATTTTGACTTGATCATCCAGGACGATGTCCACATCGTCTAGAACGATCTGAACAAAAATTGAACAGAAACTCTAATTCACTCAAGCTCTCCCCTAAGTGTGTGTGTGCAAGGTTCTTTAGCTAGGGGATCAGTTACATTACATTTGACTCAAGAAAAGAAAAATATTACATTTAGACACACTTGGACCAGATCTTGTGTTGGCTTGAGTTGCTTTTGATCTTTTGTACCTGAAATGGATTAGCCAAGCAAAACAGAATACAAACTTGTTTGTCATCATCAAAACTGTACTTTTGAAACCAGATTTGCAACAACTTGATCATCCAGGATGAAGTGAATATCGTCCAGGACGATCTGAACAAGAATTGAACAGAAACTCTAACTCACTCAAGCTCTCCCCCTGAGTGTGTGTGTGCAAGGTTACTTAGCTAGGGGATCAGTTACATTACAATTGACTCAAGAAAAAGGAAATCATTACATTTAGACACACTTGGACTTGATCTTGAGTTGGCTTCAGTTGCTTTTGATCTTATATACCTGAAATGGGTTAGCCAAGCAAAATAGAATACAAACATGTTTGTCATCATCAAAACTGTACTTTTTGAAACAAGATTTGTAACAAAACTATAAACCCCAAACCCTAAAACCCTAAGAAGTACCCTAAACCCTAAGAAAACTCTAAACCTTAAACCCTAAACCATAAAAACTTAAATAAAAAAATCCTAAAACCTTAAACCATAAACCCTAAAAACGCTAAAAAACTCTAAAAAACCCAAAACCCTAAACACTAAAAACCCTAAAAAATTATAAACCCTAAACCCTAAACCCTAAACCCCAAACCCTAAACCCCAAACCCTTAACCCTAAACCCTAAAAATCGTTAATCGTAAACCCAATACCCTAAATGCTAAAACCCTAAACCCTAAACCCTAAAAAAAACCATAAACCTTAAAAACCTTAAACCCTAAACCCTAAACCCTAAACCGTAAAACCCAAAACCCAAAAATCCTAAATAAAACCAAAATCTTAAAACCCTAAAAAACCATAAATCTTAAACCCTATACCCTATACCTAATACCCTAAAAACCCTTAAAAAAAAAACTAAACCCTAAAAATCCTAAACCCTAATCCCTAAAAACCCTAAAGCCTAAACCCTAAACCCTAAACCCTAAAAGAAACCCTAAACCCTAAAAACCGTACACCCCATACCCTAAACCCTAAACCCTAATCCCTAAATCGTAAAACCCTAAACACTAAAACCCTAAAAGAAACCCTAAACCTTATACCCTAAAAAAAACCCAAAACTCTAAAATCATAAAACCATAAACCCTAAACCCTAAACCCTAAACCCTAAACCTTAAACCCTAAAAACTCTAAAAAACCATAAAATACCCTAAACCCTAATCCCTAAACACTAAAAGCTCTAAAAAACTTTAAACTTTAAACCCTAAACCCTAAACCCTAAAAATCTAAAAAACCTTAAACCCTAAACCTAAAAACTCTAAAAAACTTTAAACTTTAAATCCTAAACCCTAAACCCTAAACCTTAAAAAAATCCTAAACCTTAAAAACCTTAAACCCAAAACCATAAACCGAAAACTGTAAAACCCTAAACCCTAAAACCCTAAAAAAAACCCTAAATCCGAAACCCTAAAAAAACCCTAAACTCTAAAATCCTATAAAAGTTCGATAGGGATGTTAAGACCTGATGAACTAGTCCCGAGGCTAACCAAGAGGAGGAATGAATTGCTTATCTAAAAAAATCATGAGCAACAGGAAAAATCTTTTTAAAAATTTACAGCGGAAACAGGTAAACACCGAAACGAAAAGATCAACCATAGATTTCACCCAAGCAGATAATAACAGAAAATAAAGTGAAGAAAATAATCAGAAAGAGCACACTAGATTTTATAGTGGTTCAGTCAACATGACCTATGTCCACTCCCCGGAGCTTCCCCTCCGGGTATTACACTAACATAAAAGTGACTCTCCTTCTGCTCGCACAGCAAGGCGGAGAAGCCTGTACAAAACTCCTTTCCACCAACCTAGTGAGGCAGAGAACCTGAACTCCTTTCGCTTCCTACTGAAGCGGGCAGAGAACCCATACTCCTTTTTCTTCCTCCTGAAGCAAGAAGAGAACATGAACTCCTTTCACTTCCTCCTGAAGCGGGCTAAGAACCCTGATCTTCTTGCAAACGATCCTCCCACAGAAAACACTGACAAGATGAGATACGACGAACGGAGAAGACGACTCTGATCCTTGCTTGGAGCAACCATTGTGAATCCCTCAGAAACTCCCCCTGACAAGATCCTCTCTCTCTCTCCAAAGTTCTCTCTCTCAAGGTTTCTCTGGAAAGGAAAGTGGCAAAAGATTTTTCTTGTTGGAAGAAAAAGATCTTTTATAGGAGGGCTAAAAATTTGCCCTAAATCTCAACTGGTCGGCCAATATCGTCCAGGACGATCTGTACAATCAGTTCAAAATCACCTGTTTCAGCCTGGACGATCTAGCTCTTCTGGTCGATTAGTAGAAAAAAGTTGTTCATATCGTCTCGTACGATTCTGTGATCGTCTGGGACGATTAGTGTAAATCAGGATTTTCGTCCAGAAGACCGCTCTGGTCGTCTAGAGGAACTTATCCTAGACAATCTCAAGATGACTTGATCGTCCAGGACGATATGCCTATCGTCCTGTATGATTAGTTCAAAAAGGGCCAAAATCATCCTGAGCAGCGCTTTGGATGTACAAGTGAAACATGCAGGATGATTTCAAAATGACTTGATCGTCCGGGATGATATGCCTATCGTCCCGTACGATTAGTTCAAAATTGGGATTATCGTCCTGCACATAGCTCTGGACGTACAGGTGAAAGGTACTGGATGGATAGGATTTCTAACACATCGTCCCGTACGATCCTGCGATCGTCCGGGATGATATGATCGAATCAATCAAACCTAAATTACTTTCTTTAATCACCTGACTAATTTAGGCATGATTATAATGGATCGTCCAGGATGATACACATATCGTCCGGGACGATCAGATCAAATCTCTAAAAATAAAACTTGCCTAACTTGATCTAGAGGCTGAGAATTTCTGATTTTAGCCTATCGTCCCGTACGATCAGTGGATCGTCCAGAACGATATGCTTAATCAGACAGACTTAACTTGGTCGCCCTAATTAAGGTTTCTGTTATCACTGGATCGTCCAGGATGATGTGGATATCATACGGGACGACAAGAACAAAAATTGAACAGAAACTCTAATTCACTAAACTCTCCCTATGAGTGTGTGTGTGCAAGGTTACTTAGCTAAGAGATCAGTTACATTACATTTGACTAAAGAAAGGGAAAAATATTACATTTAGACACACTTGGACCCAATCTAGAGTTGTCTTGAGTTACTTTTGATCTTTGTACCTTCAATGAGTTAGCCAAGCAAAATAGAATACAAACATGTTTGTCATCATCCAAATTATACTTTTTTAATCCAGATTTGCAACATCCTAAACCCTAAAATCCTTCAAAAAAAAAACCCTTAAACCCTTAACCCTAAACGCTATAAACCCTAAAAAAACCCTAAACCCTTAACCCTAAACCCTAAACCCTAAAACCCTAAAAAAACCTTAAACCATAAACCCTAAGTTCTAAACCCTAAACCCTAAAGTTTAAAACCTAAACCCTAAACCCTAAAAAAAACCCTAAATCTTAAAAACCATAAACCCTAAACGCTAAACCCTAAACCCTAAAACCCTAAAAAAAACCCTAAACCGTAAAAACCTTGAACCCTAAACCTTAAACCGTAAACCCTAAACCGTAAAACCCTAAACCATAAAACCCTAAAAAAACACTAAATCGTAAACCTTAAACCCTAAAATGCTAAAAAACCCTAAACCCTAAAACCCTAAATCCTAAAACCTAAACCATAAACCATAAACCCTAAACCCTAAATATCCAAAAAAAACCCTAAAAAAAGCTAAATCCTAAACCCTAAAACCCTAAAAAAACCCTAAACCCTAAAACCTAAAAACCCCAAAAAAGCCCAAAACATTGACCCCTATAAATTCTAAACCCTAAACCATAAAAAAACCATAACCCTAAAATCCTTAAACCCTAAAAAACCCTAAACCAAAAACCCTAAAATCCTAACCCCTAAACCCGAAACCAAAAACCCAAAACCCTAAACCCTAAACACTAATTACCTTAAAAAATCCTAAAAACCCTAAACCCTAAACCCTAAAAACCCTAAAATGCAAAACCATAAAACCATTTAACCCTAATAAACCCTAAAAATCCCTAAACCCTAAACCCTAAACCCTAAAAACCCTAAAACCCTATACCCTAAACCCTAATCCCTAAACTCTAAAACCCCTAAAAAAAACCCTTAAAACCCTAAACCCTAAACCCTAAAAACATTAAAAACCCTAAAAAACCCTAAAACTTAAAAAAACACTAAACCCTAAAAACCTTAAACCCTAAACCCTAAAACCTTAAACCCTAAACCCTAAACCCTAAAAGCCCTAAACACTAAACACTAAAAAAACCCTCAACCCTAAAATCCTAAAAAATCCTAAACCCTAAACCCTAAAACCCTAAACCCTAAAAAAACCCTAAACCCTAAACCCCAAAAGCCCTAAACCCTAAACACTAAAAAAACCCTCAACCCTAAAACCCTAAAAAATCCTAAACCCTAAACCCTACAACCCTAACATCTTAACCCTAAACACTAAATCCTAAACCCTAAGCCCTAAACCCTAAACTTTAAATCTCTAAAAAACCCTAAACCCTAAAGCTTAACCCCATAACCTAAACCCTAAAAACTCTAAAAAGCCCTAAAACCTAAACCCTAAGAACCCTAAAAAAAACCCTAAACCCCTAAACCCTAAACCCCAAACCCTAAAAACTCTAAAAAACTTTAAACCTTAAACCTAAATCCTAAACCCTGAACACTAAACCCTAAAAAAACCCTAAACCTTAAAAAACTTAAACCCTAAACCCTACACCCTAAAATATAAAACCATAAACGCGAAAACCCTAAAAAAAAGCCTAAACCCTAAAGAAGTCCCTAACCCCTATAACCCTAAAACATTATAAAACCCTAAAATCCTTAAAAAAGACCCTAAAACCCTAAACACTAAACCCTAAACCTTATAAATCCTAAAAAACCCTAAACCTTAAACCCTAAAAACCCTAAAATAAAAAAACCCTTAAACCCAAAACCCTAAACACTAAACCATAAAAGCTAAAACCCTAAAAAAAATCCCCAAACCCTAAACCCCAAACCCTAAACCCTAAGCCCTAAAACCTAAACACTAAACTGTGAACCCTAAAAACCCTAAACCCTAAGCCCTAAACCCTAATCCCTAAACCCTATACTGTAAAACCCTAAACCCTAAACCCTTAAAAAAACCCTAAACCCTAAAAACCTTAAACCCTAAATCCTAAACCCTAAGCCCTAAATCGTAAAATCCTAAACCTTAAAACACTAAAAAAAACCCGAAACCCTAAACCCTACACCCTAAAACCAAAAAAACCCTTAACCTAAAACCCTAAACCATAATCCCTAAACCCTAAAACCCTAAACCTTAAACCCTAAAAACTTAAACAAAAAGAAACTCTAAACCCTTAACCCTAAACCCTAAACCATAAACCATAAACCCTAAAAACCCTAAAAAACTCTAAAAAACCCAAAACCCAAAATCCTAAACCCTAAAAACCCTAAAAAACCCTAAACCCTAAACCCTAAACCTCAAACTCAAAACCTTAAACCCTAAAAACTCTAAACCATAAACCCTAAACGATAAACCCTGAAACCCTAAACCCTAAAAAAAACCCTAAACCCTAAAAACTGTAAACCCTAAACCCTAGACCCTAATCCCTAAACAGTAAAAGCCTAAACCCTAAAACCCTAAAAAAAACCCTAAACCCTAAACCCTAAACCGTAAACCTTAAACCCTAAAACCGTAAACCCTAAACTTTATTTCAGTGGGCATTTATCTTTCAATCATTTATTTACTGTTATTTGTCACAATACTAATTTGGGTCATATTAAGATCATAACTGTTGTTTCTCTTGTTTGGTTCTTGTGGATGGATAGAAATGATGCTAAACATAGGAATATCCCTATGAATCATAATCGTATTATTGCTAGAGCCAAAGAAAAAATTAATAGTTTATATAAAGTTAATCTTATTTGTCAAAAGTAGTTTCGTGGTTTTAAATTTGTTGCCAATAAATTAAATCCTAATATTTTTGAAGATCTTCATGTTCCTTGTTTTAAATTTGTTATCTGGAAGAAACCTAGCATCTGTTGCAAATCTGGTTTTGATGATGACAAACATGTTTCCAGTGTGTTTTGCTTGGCTAATCTGTTTCAGGCACAAAAGACCGCGAGCCACTCAAGCCAACTCAAGATCGGGTCCAAGTGTGTCAAATGTATGATTTTTCTTTTTATTGAGTCAATTGTAATGTAACTGATTCCCTAGCTAAGTAACCTTGCACACACACACTCAGGGAGAGAGATTGAGTGAATTAGAGTTTCTGTTAAAAATTTGTTCTGATCATCCTGGATGATATCCACATCATCTTGGACGATCCAGTTAAAACAGAAACCCTAATTAGGGCGACTAAGTTAAGAGGGTCTGATTGAGCCGATCGTCCTGGACGATCTACGGATCGTTCGGGATGATATTCCCAAATCAAAAATTCTCAGCCGCCAGATCAAGTTAGGCAAGTTCTTATTTTTAGATACTTGGTCTGATCGTCCCGGACGATACGTGTATCGTCCTGGACGATCCACTACAATCATGCCTAATTTAATTTGGTAATTAAGGAAAGCAATTAATTTTTGGTTGATACGATCATATCGTCCTGGACGATCGCAGGATCGTCCCGGATGATCTTGATCGTCTAGTGCATTTAAGCTGTACGTCCAGAACTATGTACAGGATGATTTGGGGCCTTTTCTAACTAATCGTACCGGACGATGACCCTATCATCCTGGATGATCAAGTCATTTTTTGGTCGTCCAGCACAGATTTCTCTGGACGACCCGAACTATCTTCTGGACGATTTCCCTCAATTTGCACTAATCGTCCCGGACGATCGCAGGATCGTACGGGACGATATGAACAATTTTTTCTACTGATCGTCCAGAAGAGGCAGATCGTCCAGGCTAAAATAGCTGAATTTGAACTGATCGTACAGGACGATCTACAGATCATCCTGAACGATCTTGGCCGACTAGTTGAGATTTAGGGCAAATTTTAAGCCCTCCTTTAAAAGAACTTTTTCCAATTTTTGGAAATATCTTTTGCTACCTTCCTTCCCTGAGAAACCCTAGAGAGAGAGAGAGTTGGGAGAGAGAGAGAAGATCTTGTGAGGGGGAGTTAGTGAGAGATTCACTAAGGTTGCTCCGAGCACGGATCAGAGTCGTCTTCTCCGCTTATCGTCTTTCGTCTAGTCAGTGTTCGTCGTGGGAGGATCGTTCGCAAGAAGATCCGGGGTTCTCTGCCTGCTTCAGGAGGAAGCGAAAGGAGTTCGTAGGTTCTCTGCCTGTTTCAGGAGGAAGCGAAAGGAGTTCGAAGGTTCTCTGCCTGCTTCAGGAGGAAGCGAAAGGAGGTCGGGTTCTCTGCCTCACCGTGTGGTGAAAAGGAGATTTTTGTACAGGCTTCTCCGCCTTGCTGTGGGAGCAAAAGGAGAGACACTTCTGTTTAGTGCAATACCCAGAGGGGAGGCTCCGGGGAATGGACGTAGGTCAAGTTGACCGAACCACTATAAAATCTAGTTTGCTTTTTGTTGCAAATCTGGTTTTGATGATGACAAACATGTTTCCAGTGTGTTTTGCTTGGCTAATCTGTTTCAGGCACAAAAGACCGCGAGCCACTCAAGCCAACTCAAGATCGGGTCCAAGTGTGTCAAATGTATGAATTTTCTTTTTATTGAGTCAATTGTAATGTAACTGATTCCCTAGCTAAGTAACCTTGCACACACACACTCAGAGGGAGAGATTGAGTGAATTAGAGTTTCTGTTGCAATTTTGTTCAGATCGTCCTGGACGATATCCACATCGTCCTGGACGATCCAGTTAAAACAGAAACCCTAATTAGGGCGACTAAGTTAAGAAGGACTGATTGAGCCGATCGTCCTGGACGATCTACTGATCGTACGGGACGATATGCTCAAATCAGAAATTTCCAGCCGCCAGATTAAGTTAGGCAAGTTTTATTTTAAGTATTTTGGTCTGATCGTCCCGGACGATACGTGTATCGTCCTGGACGATGCACTACAATCATGCCTAAATTAGTCTGGTAATTAAGGAAAGCAATTAATGATTAATTGATACGATCACATCGTCCTGGACGATCGTAGGATCGTCCCGGACGATCGTGATCGTCTTGTGCATTTCAGCTGTACGTCCAGAACTATGTACAGGACGATTTGGGGCCTTTTTGAACTAATCGTACCGGACGATTATCCTATCGTACGGGACGATCCAGTCATTTTTTGGTCGTCCAGCACAGATTTCTCTGGACGACCCGAACTGTCTTCTGGACGATTTCCTTCAATTTGAACTAATCGTCCCGGACGATCGCAGGATCGTACGGGACGATATGAACAACTTTTTCTACTGATCGTCCAGAAGAGCCAGATCGTCCAGGCTGAAACAGCTGAATTTGAACTGATCGTACAGGACGATCTACCGATCGTCCTGGACAATCTTGGCCGACAAGTTGAGATTTAGGGCAAGTTTTAAGCCCTCCTTTAAAAGAACTTTTTCCTAGATTTGGAAAAATCTTTTGCTGCCTTCCTTCCCTGAGAAATCCTAGAGAGAGAGAGAGTTGGGAGAGAGAGAAGAGATCTTGTGAGGGGGAGTTAGTGAGGGATTCACTAAGGTTGCTCCAAGCACGGATCAGAGTCGTCTTCTCCGCTCGTCGTCTGTCGTCTAGTCGGTGTTCTTCGTGGGAGGATCGTTCGCAAGAAGATCCGGGTTCTCTGCCCGCTTCAGGAGGAAGCGAAAGGAGTTCGTGGGTTCTCTGCCCGCTTCAGGAGGAAGCGAAAGGAGTTCGTGGGTTCTCTGCCCGCTTCAGGAGGAAGCGAAAGGAGGTCGGGTTCTCTGCCTCACCGTGTGGTGAAAAGGAGGTGTTTTGTACAGGCTTCTCCGCCTTGCT
Organism: Dendrobium chrysotoxum; assembly: GCA_019925795.1. Classification (NCBI taxonomy): domain Eukaryota; kingdom Viridiplantae; phylum Streptophyta; class Magnoliopsida; order Asparagales; family Orchidaceae; genus Dendrobium; species Dendrobium chrysotoxum. The sequence goes on from JAGFBR010000724.1 coordinate 29,146, forward strand.
GTGGGAGCAAAAGGAGAGTCACTTTCGTTTAGTGCAATACCCGGAGGGGAGGCTCCGGGGAGTGGACGTAGGTCAAGTTGACCGAACCACTATAAAATCTGGTTTGCTTTTCTGATTCAGTTTTGCATTTTACTTTTCAATATAAACTGCTTGGGTGAATATCGTTGGTTGATCTTTTCGTTATTGTTTACTTGTTTCCGCTGCTAAGTATCGAAAAGATTTTTGTAGTTATCGTGAAATTTTTAAATAACCAATTCACCCCCCCTCTTGGTTAGCCTCGGGACTAGTTCACTAGGGCTTAACATCCCTTTCGAACTTTCAAGTGGTATCAGAGCGGGATTCAAAATTTCTGTTTAAAAACTTTTGAATTTGATCCAATGGCTAACTGTAACAATCGTAATACTGCTGAAGGTTATTCTATAACAAGACCACCGTTGTTTGATAACATTCCATTTGATTTTTGGAAAACACGCATGTCTACTTTTCTTCAGTCTATCGATTATCGCATGTGGATGTTAGTTAAGGACGGATACGAACCACCTTTTCGAATGGTTCACAATGTGAAAACTGAATTGCCGTTTGCTGATTGGACGTTTGATGATCGTGATTTAGCACAGTTAAATGCCAAATGTTTGAACTGTTTCTTTTGTGCTTTAAAATCTGAGGACTATATGCGTGTTTCTACTTGTACAACGGGAAAAGAGATTTGGGATAGATTATGTATAACATATGAAGGTACAACTGAAGTCAAACAGTCTAGGTTAAACATCTTGTTACATGATTACGAACTTTTTCGCATGAAACCTAGTGAGACTATTTCAGAAATGTACACAAGGTTCACTCAGATTGTTACCTCTTTGCATGCTTTAGGTAGAGAACTTACCAACTACGAAAGAGTGAACAAGATTCTTAGATGTTTGCCTGCTTCTTATGATGCTAAGATTACTGCTATTACTGAATCCAAAGATTTAAACACTTACTCTATTGACAGCTTACTTGGATCACTCATTGCTTACGAGCAAGGGGTGAACCAAAGGCAACTTGATGCAGGTGAACGCAAGAAAGAGAAGACAGTGGCACTAAAGGCCAAAGATTCAGATGCTAGCACTTCCGGGTCTGATAGCGATGATGTTGCCTTAATCACAAGGCAATTCAAAAGCTTTCTAAGGAAGAAACATAAGAACCATCAGAAGTGGAACAAGGGTAAGTTCAATAAAAACTTTAAGGGTTCATCTGAATCGGTTTGTTTTGAATGCAGGAAGCCTGGACACATAAAGGCTGATTGTCCAACACTTAAAGCTCACTCAAGCAAGGAGAAGGGTGAGGAGAAACCAAAGTACAGAAAGGACAAGAAGCGGATTCAGAAGGCGTTCTGGGCAGACTCTGCATCCGACTCTTCTGAGACTGAAGCTGAAGAGGAGGAAACAAACTTGTGTCTGATGGCGGATGATCACCCTGGTCAGTCCGACCAGGAAGAGGTATGTGAGCTTACTTACGATCAGTTATTTGAAGTTTCTGAAAAGATTCATACATCGTATAGGAAGCTTAAGAAAACCCATGCTAGTTTGAAACTAGATTATCTGACTTTGCAAAAAGAGCATGAAGTGTTGATTAAGGATCATTCCACCATTGATAGCAATCACATGTCTTTACTAGATGAGTTTGATGAACTGAATAAAAAGCATTCTGATTTAATTGTTGAGCATAACTTGTTAAAAACAGCGCATGTTGAATTAGAACTTGCTTTTAAGAAAGTGAATGATTTGGCATCTGAGTTAGAAAGTACTGATAGTGCAAAAATGTTTGAAATTGGAAGTTTAAACAAACACATTGAGTTTTTGAAAGTGAAAATCAGTTCTTTTGAAAATAACAAAACACCGCCTACTTTTAAACAATTTTATGCACCGCCACCTTTTAAAAATTCTGTTGCAAGTTCTTCAAAGCATGTTTCATACACTACTAGGAAGAGGCACTATCACTCACGACGTTTAGTTAATCCTTTTTCTGGTGTTAGATGTTTTTCATGTGGCATGTTAGGACACATATCACACACTTGTAATGTTCACCGTAGTACACATTGGGTGTGGAGACCCAAACTACCTGTTGCACAGCACAGCACACATGCATCGCATTCTTCTTTTCATAAGAAGGAACCCAAACCTGTTTGGGTTCCTAAGACTGACATTTGATGATTTTGTAGGTGTGCTCTCACACAAGACCTCGTGAGAGCATGTGGTACCTGGACAGCGGATGTTCTAGACATATGACTGGAGATGCAAATCAGTTCATTTCGCTGGAGGCCAGAGCTGGAGGCAAGGTTACACTTGGAGATAACACCACCAGGAAGGTGGTAGGCACAGGTATAATTGGTGATTCAAAGAACTTTATGATTGATAATGTTTTTCTTGTAGATGGACTGAAACACAACCTGCTGAGCATCAGTCAACTCTATGACAAGGGATACAGCATCAAATTCCAGCCCACTGGCTGCATTTTAAGCTTAAATGATGAAGTTGTTTTGCAGGGACCGATCGTCCTGGACGATCTTGGCCGACAAGTTGAGATTTAGGGCAAGTTTTAAGCCCTCCTTTAAAAGAACTTTTTCCTAGATTTGGAAAAATCTTTTGCTGCCTTCCTTGCCTGAGAAATCCTAGAGAGAGAGAGAGTTGGGAGAGAGAGAAGAGATCTTGTGAGGGGGAGTTAGTGAGGGATTCACTAAGGTTGCTCCAAGCACGGATCAGAGTCGTCTTCTCCGCTCGTCGTCTGTCGTCTAGTCGGTGTTCTTCGTGGGAGGATCGTTCGCAAGAAGATCCGGGTTCTCTGCCCGCTTCAGGAGGAAGCGAAAGGAGTTCGTGGGTTCTCTGCCCGCTTCAGGAGGAAGCGAAAGGAGTTCGTGGGTTCTCTGCCCGCTTCAGGAGGAAGCGAAAGGAGGTCGGGTTCTCTGCCTCACCGTGTGGTGAAAAGGAGGTGTTTTGTACAGGCTTCTCCGCCTTGCTGTGGGAGCAAAAGGAGAGTCACTTTCGTTTAGTGCAATACCCGGAGGGGAGGCTCCGGGGAGTGGACGTAGGTCAAGTTGACCGAACCACTATAAAATCTGGTTTGCTTTTCTGATTCAGTTTTGCATTTTACTTTTCAATATAAACTGCTTGGGTGAATATCGTTGGTTGATCTTTTCGTTATTGTTTACTTGTTTCCGCTGCTAAGTATCGAAAAGATTTTTGTAGTTATCGTGAAATTTTTAAATAACCAATTCACCCCCCCTCTTGGTTAGCCTCGGGACTAGTTCACTAGGGCTTAACATCCCTTTCAAACTTTCACTTTTCTGATTCAATTCTGTACTTTAATTTTTCCTGATATTAACTGCTTGGGTGAATATCTTTGGTTGATCTTTTTATCGTTGTTTTAATTCGTTTCCGCTGCACGTTATAAAAAGATTTTCATAGTTATCGTGAAATTTTTAAATAACCAATTCACCCCCCTTCTTGGTTAGCCTCGGGACTAGTTCACTAGGGCTTAACATCCCTATCGAACTTTCAAGTGGTATCAGAGCAGGATTCAAAATTTAAGTTTAAAAACTTTTGAATTTGATCCATGGATAACTGTAATAATCGTAATACTGCTGAAGGATATTCTATTACAAGACGACCGTTGTTTGACAATATTCCTTTTGATTTTTGGAAAACACGCATGTCTACTTTTCTAAAGTCTATTGATTATCGCATGTGGATGTTAGTTAAGGACGGATACGAACCACCTTTTAGACTGATTAACAATGTGAAAACTGAACTGCCTTTTACTGATTGGACGTTTGATGATCGCGATTTAGCACAGTTAAATGCAAAATGCTTGAACTGTTTCTTTTGTGCTTTAAAATCCGAAGACTATATGCGTGTTTCTACTTGTACAACGGGAAAGGAAATCTGGGATAGATTATGCATAACATACGAAGGTACAACTGAAGTCAAACAGTCTAGGTTAAACATCTTGCTACATGATTACGAACTTTTTTGCATGAAACCTAGTGAGACTACTTCAGAAAAGTACACAAGGTTCACTCAGATTGTTACCTCTTTGCATGTTCTAGGTAGAGAACTTACTAACTACGAAAGAGTGAACAAAATTCTAAGATGTTTGCCTGCTTCTTATGATGCTAAGATTACTGCTATTACTGAATCTAAAGAATTAAACACTTACTCTATTGACAGCTTACTTGGATCACACATTGCTTACGAGCAAGGGGTGAACCAAAGGAAACTTGATGCAGGTGAACGCAAGAAAGAGAAGACAGTGGCACTAAAGGCCAAGGATTCAGATGCTAGCTCTTCCGGGTCTGATAGCGATGATGTTGCCTTAATCACAAGGCAATTCAAAAGCTTTCTAAGGAAGAAACATAAGAACTATCAGAAGTGGAACAAGGGTAAGTCCAATAAAAATTTTAAGAGTTCATCTGAATCTGTTTGTTTTGAATATAGGAAGCCTGGGCACATAAAGGCTGATTATTCAACACTTAAAGCTCACCCAAGCAAGGAGAAGGGTGAGGAGAAACCAAAGTTTAGAAAGGATAAGAAGCGGATTCAGAAGGCATTCTGGGCAGACTCTGCATCCGACTCTTCTGAGACTGAAGCTGAAGAGGAGGAAACAAACTTGTGTCTTATGGCTGATGATCACCCTGGTCAGTCGGATCAGGAAGAGGTATATGAGCTTACCTACGATCAATTATTTGAAGTTTCTGAAAGAATTCATACATCGTATAGGAAGCTTAAGAAAACTCATGCTAGTTTGAAATTAGATTACTTAACATTGCAAAAAGAGCATGATTCTGTAGTTAAAGATCATTCCACACTTGATTCAAATCACATGTCTTTGCTTGATGAATTCGATGAGTTGAATAAAAAATATTCTGATTTAGTTTCTGAGCATGATTCATTGAAAACTACGCATGTGGACTTAGAAAGAGCTTTTAAAGAATTAGATACAATGGCATGTGAAGTAGAAAGTAGCAAGGGAACCTTGAAATTTGAAATTGCAAGTTTAAAGAAAGAAAATGAGTTTTTGAAAGTAAAGATCAGTGCTTTTGAAAAGAACAAAACACCGCCTACTTTTGAACAGTTTTATGCACCGCCACTTTTTGAAAAATCTGTTGCAAGTTCTTCAAAGCATGTTTCATATACATCTAGGAAGAGGCATTATCATCCACGTAGATTAGTTAACCCTTTTCCTGGTGTTAGATGTTTTTCATGTGGCATGTTAGGACATATTTCTCACACCTGCACTGTTCACCGTAGTACACATTGGGTGTGGAAACCCAAACTACCTATTTCACAGCACAGCACGCATGTATTGCATTCTTCTTTTCATAAGAAGGAACCCAAACCTGTTTGGGTTCCTAAGACTGACGTTTAATACTTTTGTAGGTGTGCTCTCACACAAGACCTCGTGAGAGCATGTGGTACCTGGACAGCGGATGTTCTAGACATATGACTGGAGATGCAAATCAGTTCATTTCGCTGGAGGCCAGAGCTGGAGGCAAGGTTACACTTGGAGATAACACCACCAGGAAGGTGGTAGGCACAGGTATAATTGGTGATTCAAAGAACTTTATGATTGATAATGTTTTTCTTGTAGATGGACTGAAACACAACCTGCTGAGCATCAGTCAACTCTATGACAAGGGATACAGCATCAAATTCCAGCCCACTGGCTGCATTTTAAGCTTAAATGATGAAGTTGTTTTGCAGGGGCAAAGGATCAACAACGTCTACAAGCTGGATGTAAGTTGCATTAAATCTGATAATTCAATTTGCTTAAAAACTACTGCTGATGAGTCTTGGTTATGGCATAGGAGATTGTGTCATGCCAGTATGAAAACCCTTAGGAGAGTCACCCAAAAGGACTTAGTTAGAGGTGTGCCCAAGCTTAAGTTCACTAAGGATCACCTGTGTGATGCCTGTCAGTTGGGGAAGCAAGTCTAGTCCTCTTTTCACTCTGTTAAGGACATTAGCACCTCTAGACCTTTAGAAGTTCTTCACATGGACCTCTTTGGACCCATTAGCACTACCAGCTTAGGGGGGGAGTTTATGGTTTTGTGATTGTAGATGATTATTCGAGGTTCACTTGGGTTAAGTTTTTGTCACATAAATCTGAGTCATTTGATGAGTTTAGATCCTTCTCTACTTGGATTCAGAAGAAGTTAGGATGTGAGATTATTACCATCCATAGTGATCACGGAGGGGAGTCTGAAAATGAAAGATTTGGAAGTTTTTGTGAGGATCATGGGATTAGTCACAATTTTTCAGCTCCTAGGACCCCTCAGCAGAACGGGGTAGCTGAAAGGAAGAACAGGACCTTAGTGGAAGCCGCTAGAGCCATGCTTGCCGAGTATTCACTTCCAAAATACTTTTGTGCTGAAGCGGTGAACACTGCCTGTTATGTGCTGAATAGGGTGAATGTGAGAGTCAAACTGAGCAAGACACCTTATGAGATCATTAAGGGTAGAACTCCAAATCTGTCCCACCTCCATGTCTTTGGCTGTAAGGTTTTCATTCTGAACAACGGGAAGTCACCCTTAGGAAAATTTGACCCCAAATCTGATGAAGGAGTGTTCTTAGGATATTCAAGTGTGGGGAAATCCTTTAGGGTGTTCAATAGGAGGACTTTGGTGGTGGAAGAAACAACTCATGTAGTGTTCGATGAATCTGAACCTAAGGAGTCTAGATCTGAAGTAGAAGATGAAGAGATTATTGAGGTTACCCAAGGAGTTGGAAATACAAATTTGGAGGAAAGGGTAGAACCTCAGACAGAGTTGCCTAGAGATTGGAGATATTCTTCGATTCATCCTAAAGAACTGATCTTAGGAGACCCTTCTGAAGGTGTTAGGACTAGGCATGGACTTAGGAAGGAAGTAAACCATTCTGCCTTTATCTCAATGACTGAACCCACCAACATCAATCAAGCCCTGTCGGATGAATTTTGGATTTTAGCTATGCAGGAAGAATTGAATCAATTTGTAAGGAATGATGTTTGGGAGTTAGTAGAAAGACCTAAAAATCAAAGTATTGTGGGAACCAAGTGGGTCTTTAAGAATAAGATGAATGATTCTGGTGTGGTGGTGAGAAATAAGGCAAGATTGGTGGCTAAGGGGTATAATCAGATAGAAGGGATTGATTTTGAGGAGACATTTGCCCCTGTAGCTAGATTGGAAGCCATTAGAGTGCTATTAGCCTTTGCCTGTTATAAGGGATTTAAGCTGTTTCGAATGGATGTTAAGAGTGCCTTTTTAAATGGGGTAATTAAAGAAGATGTTTTCGTAGAACAACCCCCAGGTTTTGAGAGTTCCCAATATCCAAATCATGTCTATAAATTAAAAAAGGCCTTATATGGATTGAAACAGGCACCTAGAGCTTGGTATGAGAGGCTTAGCACATTCCTGTTAGAAAGAGAGTTTGTTAAGGGGAGCGTAGACACCACCCTTTTTCTGAGGAGATTAGGAGATGACTTACTCATTGTCCAGATCTATGTTGATGATATAATTTTTAGATCTTCTGATAAATACTTATGTGAAGAGTTTTCTAAAACAATGAGTAAAGAGTTTGAGATGAGTATGATGGGAGAATTGTCCTACTTTTTGGGGTTTAGCATAAGGCAAATGGATGATGGAACCTTTCTCAATCAATCAAAATACACTAAGGACATTTTGAAGAAATATGAAATGGACAAAGCCAAGCCAATCAATACTCCCATGCCCTCCTCAGTTTAGTTAGATAAGGATTCAAATGGAAAATCTGTTGATCAGAAGAAGTATAGAGGGATAATAGGTTCACTGCTTTACCTGACTGCTAGCCGACCTGATATCATGTTTAGTGTCTGTCTTTGTGCTAGGTTTCAGGCTGATCCTAAAGAGTCCCACCTGACTGCTGTTAAGAGAATTCTTAGATATCTTTTAGGAACCCCAAACCTAGGAATTTGGTACCCTAGGCACAGCACCTCTTTTGAGATCATTCGATATTCTGATTCTGACTTTGCGGGGTGTAGGGTGGATAGGAAGAGTACTTATGGGACTTATCAATTTATAGGACAGTCGTTAGTCTCCTGGTCCAGTAGAAAATAGAACTCAGTTGCACTTTCCACTGCTGAAGCTGAGTACATTGCCTTAGGGAGTTGTGTGGCCCAAGTTCTTTGGTTGAAGCAGCAAGTCTTGGATTTAGAAGTACCTGTTGGCATAATTTCTATTCTGTGTGATAATACTAGTGTCATCTGTATCTCTAAGAATCCAATCCAACATTCTAGGACCAAACACATTGACATTAGGCATCACTTCATTAGGGACCATGTTACAAAAGGGGACATTGAGCTACACCACGTAGCAACTGAAAATCAGCTGGCTGACATATTCACTAAACCACTGGCCTTTGACTCATTCAGCATTTTGAGAACCAGATTAGGAGTGATTGATATAAACGCTTGATTCTGATGACTGCTGATTTATAATTGTTATGATTGGTATTCTGATTTCTGTTCGTTAGTTTTTTGTATTCTGTTTTCTGATTTCTGTTAGTTAGTTTTTGTATCCTGATTTCTGATTTCTGTTAGTTAGTTTTGGTTTGATTATTTGCTTTCAGTTGATTTTATTTCTTCTGCTGATTTTTGTGTTACCCTTTTTGTTAGTTTGATTTGAGTATTTACTTTGCTATGATTTTCTACCTGTTTTTATTTATTTACGGGTTCATATCTTGCACTTACTGTTTTATGCTTTTCAAGATCTGATCACCGCTCACTACTTCTGGTGATCTGAATTTTTGACTGGGAGTTTTTACCTTGTTTTGGTTTGGAAGCTGATAAGCAGTGATTGACTTCGCTGAATCTATTAACGGGAAGAAACATTGATAATTGTTTCTCTTCCTCTAACTCCTTTACTGGTGTGTAGTTTCTTTTGAATAAAAATCCTTTTCAAAATTAAAATGTTAGTTTTTGAAATAGAGATTATTTTACCTTCCTACAGTAATCTGCCTCATACCAATAGTGTTTTTCAAAGTCTTGAGTCATTAGTTTGATTTTCTAAACCTAGTGATTGCATTTATCATATGTTGTATGGATTTTGTTTTGTGAATCGTTCTTCCTTACTGCGGAGAGTCATCTCCTATGTCTGGAAGATAATCTCACAGCTGAGACTCTTTAATGATTATGAAAAGGAGAAAGCTTATAAAAGATGCGCAGTGCGCCAGATAATTTGAAAAAGAGGCATAAAATGAGCCCAAAACTGAAAAGATGCGAAATTGCCAAATTGGATACACAAAGTGTATCAAAAATCAAAAGATGCGCAAAGCGCCAACCAATTTGAAAAACAGGCACAAAATGAGCCCAAAACAAGCTTTCTTTCCTTTCAGATTGTTAAATGTCTTAGAGAAATCTGTGCGCCACTTAATATTTTCAAAAGCTTGAGTTTTGAAAATCCCGATTTCTGATTTTTTACTTTGTAAGACTATTATATCAGATATTTTTTCTGGAACGAGGCTTGAAAGGATCTCTTTTCAAATCTAATGTCTCTTCTTTTGAATCGGATTTTTGTGTTGAAAAAGGTTTGCATCGATAAGGTGCCCGGGGTCGGAGTTACGAAAGTTGATTATTTCCAACCTTTTTTGGATTTCAGCGCTGTCAATCGTCCTGTCATTGATTTTTGAATCTAAAATCAAGGAAAAATTCTGATTTTCCTGTTTTGTAGTTGCATTATTTTATGTTTTATTTCTGTGTTATGTTTTTCGCTCCTCCTTTTTGTGATGTCAAAAGGGGGAGTCAGTTGTAGTCGTGTCTGTTTCTGTTTTCTGAGTCATGCTTCATATATTGTTTTAGCTGTTAAATGAAAATTTAAAAAATATTTGTTTGTTGGATCTCCTAGTTTACTTTTATTTTCAGACTACTTTATAAATGTTTGCCATCATCAAAAAGGGGGAGATTGTTGCAAATCTAGTTTTGATGATGACAAACATATTTCCAGTGTGTTTTGCTTGGCTAATCTGTTTCAGGCACAAAAGACCGCGAGCCACTCAAGCCAACTCAAGATCGGGTCCAAGTGTGTCAAATGTATGATTTTTCTTTTTATTGAGTCAATTGTAATGTAACTGATTCCCTAGCTAAGTAACCTTGCACACACACACTCAGGGAGAGAGATTGAGTGAATTAGAGTTTCTATTAAAAATTTGTTCAGATCATCCTGGACGATATCCACATCGTCCTGGACGATCCAGTTAAAACAGAAACCCTAATTAGGGCGACTAAGTTAAGAGGGTCTGATTGAGCCGATCGTCCTGGACGATCTACGGATCGTACGGGACGATATTCCCAAATCAGAAATTCTCAGCCGCCAGATCAAGTTAGGCAAGTTCTTATTTTTAGATACTTGGTCTGATCGTCCCGGACGATACGTGTATCTTCCCGGACGATCCACTACAATCATGCCTAATTTAATCTGGTAATTAAGGAAAGCAATTAATTTTTGGTTGATACGATCATATCGCCCTGGACGATTGCAGGATCGTCCCGGACGATTGCAAGATCGTCCCGGACGATCTTGATCGTCTAGTGCATTTAAGCTGTACGTCCAGAACTATGTACAGGACGATTTGGGGCCTTTTTAAACTAATCGTACCGGACGATGACCCTATCGTCCAGGACGATCAAGTCATTTTTTTGTCGTCCAGCACAGATTTCTCTGGACGATTCGAACTATCTTCTGGACGATTTCCCTCAATTTGCACTAATCATCCCGGACGATCGCAGGATCGTACGGGACGATATGAACAATTTTTTCTACTGATCGTCCAGAAGAGGCAGATCGTCCAGGCTAAAACAGTTGAATTTGAACTGATCGTACAGGACGATCAACAGATCGTCCTGGACGATCTTGGCCGACCAGTTGAGATTTAGGGCAAATTTTAAGCCCTCCTTTAAAAGAACTTTTTCCAATTTTTGGAAATATCTTTTGCTACCTTCCTTCCCTGAGAAACCCTAGAGAGAGAGAGATTTGGGAGAGAGAGAGAAGATCTTGTGAGGGGGAGTTAGTGAGGGATTCACTAAGGTTGCTCCGAGCACGGATCAGAGTCGTCTTCTCCGCTTGTCGTCTTTCGTCTAGTCAGTGTTCGTCGTGGGAGGATCGTTCGCAAGAAGATCCGGGGTTCTCTGCCTGCTTCAGGAGGAAGCGAAAGGAGTTCGTAGGTTCTCTGCCTGCTTCAGGAGGAAGCGAAAGGAGTTCGAAGGTTCTCTGCCTGCTTCAGGAGGAAGCGAAAGGAGGTCGGGTTCTCTGCCTCACCGTGTGGTGAAAAGGAGATTTTTGTACAGGCTTCTCCGCCTTGCTATGGGAGCAAAAGGAGAGACACTTCTGTTTAGTGCAATACCCGGAGGGGAGGCTCCCGGGAGTGGACGTAGGTCAAGTTGACCGAACCACTATAAAATCTGGTTTGCTTTTCTGATTCAATTCTGCACTTTAATTTTTCATGATATTAACTGCTTGGGTGAATATCTTTGGTTGATCTTTTTATCGTTGTTTTAATTCGTTTCTGCTGCACGTTATAAAAAGATTTTCATAGTTATCGTGAAATTTTTAAATAACCAATTCACCCCCCCCCCCTCTTGGTTAGCCTCGGGACTAGTTCACTAGGGCTTAACATCCCTATCGAACTTTCATCATCCATTTTATGAAAGTCAACACTGATGGTTCGGTTTCTGATGGAAAGTTTGGTTGTGGTGGTATTTTGAGAAATGATAAAGGTAATTTAATTATAGCTTTTGCTACTCCTCTTAACAGTTGTTCTGTTCTTTTGGCTGAACTGTTGGCTATTCATAAAGCTCTCAATTTGTGCTTATCTTCTGGTTATTTGAAAATTTGGATTGAGATTGATGCCATTTTGGTTATTGATTTGATTAAGGAGGAGAACTGTGGGAACTTTCAGAATTTCTATATTTTGAAAGATATTAAGAGAATGTTGTCTCATTTGGATTACAGTATTTCTCATATTTGGAGAGAAGGGAATGCTTGTGCTGATTTCTTAGCTAAGTATGGTGCTACTTTAAAGAATTACACTTTATTTACTTCTGCTAATATCCCTTCTATTCTCAGAGGTCACATTAATTTAGATAAGTCTGGTTTACCTTATTTTCGGCTTTAGTTTTGTTCTTTGGGCTGCTGTTTTTTGGGTTTTCGGGTTGTGTTCTGTTTGGTTGGGTATTAGTGTGGGGGGCTGTTGTTTTTGGGTGTGTTGGTTTTTTTGGTGGAGGGGTTTTTTTCTGCTGGTTTGGTGATTGCTTTGTTTTCGGCTGGTGGGTTGGTTGGGCTTGTTGGCTGGTTGTTGTGTTCTGTTTGGTGTCTTATTTTGGCTCGGGTTGGGTGGTTCTTTTGTTATTTCTGCTGGTGGTGGTCTTCTTGTGTTGTGTTTTTTTTTTTTGGTTTGGGTCTGGTGCCTTTTGGTTGGTGCTTTTCTCTTTGCAGGTGTTGATTGGATTTCTCTTCCTTTGGGAGGTTCTTTGGATGCTGTGCTTGGAGCTTTGGTGGTTCTTGTCTAGGTGTCGGTTTTTCTTTGGACCTTGTATTGGTCCTTTCTTGTGTCTTTTCCTTTTTTCTTTTTTAGATTGTATCTAGGCCTCTTTGTACTTTGTTTTAGTCAAGGACTTTTGGCTCTTAGGTTTTTTTTCTCTTTCTGTTGTAGCTCTTTGAGCAGTAGCGAGCTGAAAGTCCTTTAAGGACTTTGTATTTTTATTTTTTGAATAAACACGGAGGCCCCTACAGCGGGTTTTAACCAAAAAAAAAACCCTAAAACCGTAAACCCTAAACTCTAAACCGTAAAAACTCTAAACCCTTAATCCTAAACCTTAAACCCTAAACCCTAAAACCCTAAAACCAAAAACCTAATCCCTAAACTTTAAACCCTAAACCCTAAACCGTAAATCTTAAATCCTAAAATCGTAAACCCTAAAACCCTAAAAAAACCCTAAACCCTAAACCCTAAAATGCTAAAAAACCCTAAACCCTAAAATCCTAAATCCTAAACCCTAAACCATAAACCATAAACCCTAAACCCTAAACCCAAAAAACTTTAAAAAAAAACCCTAAAATCCTAAAGCATAAACCCTAAATCCTAAAATCCTAAAAAACCCTAAATCCTAAACCCTAAAAACCCTAAAAAAAATCCCTAAAACCCTAAACCCTAAAACCTAAAAACCCCAAAAAACCTTAAATATTGACCCCTATAAATCCTAAACCCTAAAAACCCTAACCCTAAAATCCTTAAACCCTAAAAACCCTAAACCCAAAACCCTAAAATCATAACCCCTAAACCCGAAACCCAAAACCCAAAACCCTAAACCCTAAACCGTAATTACCTTAAAAAATCCTAAAAAACCCAAAACCCTAAACCCTAAAAACCCTAAAAAAACCCTAAAATGCAAAAACCATAAAACTCTTTAACCCTAAAAACCCTAAAAAATCCTAAACCCTAAATACAAAACCCTAAACCCTAAACCCTAAACCCTAAAAACCCTAAAGCAAAACACTAAAATCCTATACCCTGAACCCTAATCCCTAAACCCTAAAACCCCTAAAAAAAAACCCTTAAAACCCTAAACCCTAAACCCTATACCCTAAAAACCTTAAAAACCCTAAAAAACCCTAAAGCCTAAAAATAACACTAAACCCTAAAAACCTTAAACCCTAAACCCTAAAACCCTAAACACTAAAAAAACCCTAAACCCTAAAACCCTAAAAAATCCTAAACTCTAAACCCTAAAACCCTAACCTCTTAACCCTAAACCCTAAACCCTAAGCCCTAAACCCTAAACCCTAATTCCCCAAAAAACCCTAAACCCTAAAGTCTAAACCCCATACCCTAAACCCTAAAAACTCTAAAAAATCCTAAAACCTAAACCCTAACAACCGTAAAAACAACCCTAAACCCCTAAACCCTAAACCCCAAACCCTAAAAACTCTAAAAAACTTTAAACCTTAAACCTAAACCCTAAACCTTGAACACTAAACCCTAAAAAAATCCTAAATCTTAAAAACCTTAAACCCTAAGCCCTAAACCCTAAACTATAAAACCCTAAACCCGAAAACCTTAAAAAAACCTTAAATCTAATACCCTAAAAAAACCCAAAACCCTAAAACCCTAAAACCTATATTCTAAAATCCATAAAAAAAAACCCTAAAACCATAAACCCTATAAAACCTAAAAAACCCAAAACCCTAAAAACCCTAAAATATAAAAACCCTTAAACCCAAAACCCTAAACCCTAAAAGCTAAAACCCAAAAAAAAAACCTAAACCCTAAACCCCATACCCCAAACCCTAAGCCCTAAACCTTAAACACTAAACTGTTAACCCTAAAAACCCTAAACCCTGAGCCCTAAACCCTAAACCCTAATCCCTAAACCCTAAACTGTAAAACCCTAAACACTAAACCCTAAAAAAAACCCTAAACTCTAAAAACCTTAAACCCTAAACTCTAAACCCTAAACCGTAAAATCCTAAACCTTAAAACACTAAAAAAAACACGAAACCCTAAACCCTACACCCTAAAACCCGAAAAAAAACCCTTCACCCTAAAACCCTAAACCCTAAACCATAATCCCTAAACCTTAAAACCCTAAACCCTAAACACTAAACCCTAAAAACTTAAATAAAAAAAAATCCTAAACCCTAAACCCTAAACCATAAACCCTAAAAA
>JAGFBR010000725.1:0-27657 GCA_019925795.1 Dendrobium chrysotoxum
AAATCCCCTCATCTTGTGGGTCTATTGACTAGGTTGACCAAGTCAATGGTGACTTGGTCAACCCAAGTCAATAATGGGTCAATATGACCCATTAGGAGCCATTTAAAGTTCTAATTCTTTCCTAACCATGCTAGACTCAAACCACGGCCATCCAACCTAGTTTCCCTCCTAATTAGCCCTAGGGTTGATCCTAAGTCCATGATAGGGTAGAGGCTTTAAATAGGAGAGATTAGGGCTTGCTTAGGGACTTTTTGATCCCTCTCTCCCCAAGGACCCTCAGCCCGAGGTATTTGGTGAGAGAGCTCCTATAATCTCCCCCCACCCTTCCCTACTCGAATCCCGACGGTCCACGCTCGCCGGCGGCGAGATTCCGGCGACCCGAAGCTTGGGACGTCCAAGGCTTCGATCCGGCCAATCCGTAGCTCGTTTGATCGCGACTTCAACTAGGAAATCATACGAGGACAATCTACAAGTCGCAACGAGCCAAAAATTCCCTAATCCCACGGTGAAATTTCTTCAAACCCTTAACCTAGGTCTAAACACCACTTAGAGTTTTTAACGTTTCGCACAGATCATTTTAGCCAAGCCAGTTATTTTCCACATGATTTCTGTTCATGTATAGACTCTAGGTTTAAAATTTTGTTTGATTTCATCCATCCGATCGAGAGAAAGGACTGAAATGGTGGATTAGGGTTCGGGTTCGCCGCCCGTTCGCCTGAGTCGATCTCGACCGTTGATCCTGGTGATTGACGGTCGAGATCTGACCGTTCCGCGGTCTGGGCGACCGCGGATTTCTCCCGTGTTCCGCCTGCGATCCGGCTCGATCTGAGCCGTTGATTCGAAATGGCGGACGATCCGACGGCCGGCAGACCGCGCTGACGCGGCAAGTGAAGCCGCGTTATCCGCGGCCTGATGCCGCATAATTGCGGCAATCATTGGCGGTGGCGCATGATTGCGCCGCCTGCCAATGATTGGCCCACCGTCCGCGGGCCCAATTGAGCCCGCCACGTGGCATCCCGAGAGCCGCGCCGCCTTTTCTTTTTTTAAATTTTTTTTTTTATAATTATTTAAATAAAAATAATAATAAATTAATATTATTTTTATTATTTTAATTAGTTTTTTTTTTAAATATATTAGATTATAATTATTTATATTATTAATATTAATAAAATTATTATTATTAATTCTGTTATTATAATAATAATATTATTATTATTATTATATTATTATTATTATTATTATTTTAATTATTATAATTGTTAATTATCATTATTATTATATTATTATATTTTTATTATTATTTTTTAATTATTTTAATTATTCTTATTATTTTTTATTATTATTATTATGTTATATATTATTATTATTATTATTATTAACTATTTTAAATATTTTAATTATTATCATTATTATTTTTTTTAATGATTTTAATTATGTTAATTATAATTATTATTATTATTATTAGTTAAGATTCATTTCTAATCATTTTTAATATCTTTATTATTATTATTATATTTATTATCATTATTAATATTACTATAATATTAATATTATAATTAATAATATTATTATTTTAATAATATTATTATTATGATTAATATTTTTTTATTTTAATTAATTACTATTGTTATTAGTATTATTATAATATAAATATTTTAATTAATAATATTATTGTTTTTAATAATAATATTATTATTATTAATATTTTTATTATTATAATATTAATTATTATTATTATTAGTATTTTTATAATATTAATATTATAATTAATAATATTATTATTTTAATAATATATTTTATTTTAAAATATTATTTTTATTATGATTAATATTTTTTTTTTATAATATTAATTATTATTATTATTATTATTATAATATTAATATTATAATTATATAATAATATTATTTTAATAATATTATTATTATCTTGATATTTATATTATTATAATATTAGTATTTATTATTATTAATATTATTATAATTATTAATATTGTTAATTAATAATATTATTATTATCTTTAATAATAGTATTATTATGTTAATATTAATATCATTATAATATTAATATTTATTATTTTATATTATTATATTATTTTGATTATTATTATTTAAATTTATTTTAAAATCCAGATATTATATCTGATTTATTTTAAAATAATTAATTATTTTCAAATATTAATTATTTTAAATTATTTCAAAATTACCTTTAAACCTATTTAACTTCAAAAATTCATAACTTTCTCGTTTTAAATCGGATTTTGACGCGCAATACCTCGTTTTTTCAGAAAAATATGAATTTTAATTTAAAATTATTTTCTATATTTGATTCTGTCTTTCTGGATATTTTCTGTATTCCTATGTTATTTAATTATTTAAATATTATTTAATTAATATAATTAATTATTTTAAAATAAAAATTATTTTAAAACCCCCTTGGTGGCTGGTAGACCTCCCATGCTTATGAACTGAAGTATTTTCAATTATCTTATTTTTAAATTTATATTATTATTATTTATAATATTTATGTATTTTAAAAATGATTTTAAAATTACATATTATTTAAATCCCCTAATTTTGGGAGGTCACCCCTTATGAAACTTTAAACCTAGGACTATATGTGAACAGAATTCATGTGGGAGAAGGATTAGTGAATGATTGTGTCCCAATCATTCACTAATCACTTCATTAGGCTTCTTTACTTAGTGTTTTCGTAGTCCTTGCATGTGTAGGTTGCACAAGCACTTAGCCTAGGCTCTCCTAGATCTAAGGACATGGTTTGGTGTGTTTATACTTGCTGCATTTACCCTCTGTATTATGCCTAAGGGTTAGTTACTTCATTTTATTCCTATATAACGTAGTGACACACTAAGGACAACAATTAAGGACCCGTCTAGCAAACTTAGAAAATTTCTAGGAATTAGGATAGATCCCGAATGACTTGAAATTTGAAACACTTAAACATAGTGACATCTGGAACCCTCTAGAATTTTCTAGGAATTTTCTGGACTCTTTAAAACACTTAATTAGCAAACCCTAATTTACCCGTTAATTAAGCCTTAGAAACTTCAGAAAAATCTAATAAATCCATTTTAAATCAGAAAAATACCCATAATACCTCAAACTCTCCAGAATTCATTCCCCAACCTTAGATAATTAGGGCCCCTTAATTGGACCTTAATCTGGACTTTAATTCAACCTTAATCAAAAATCACCTTTTTGCCTTAATTAAATCATTAAAAATTATTAAAAATCCCAAATTTTCCCCAAACACTTGGGAACACCTTCTTAGGTCATTTCTGACCTTTGGGGGTGATTCCAATCAG
The DNA here is from genome assembly GCA_019925795.1 of Dendrobium chrysotoxum. Classification (NCBI taxonomy): domain Eukaryota; kingdom Viridiplantae; phylum Streptophyta; class Magnoliopsida; order Asparagales; family Orchidaceae; genus Dendrobium; species Dendrobium chrysotoxum. The sequence goes on from JAGFBR010000725.1 coordinate 3,323, forward strand.
TTTGGAGCTGATTTGGGCCAAAACCCCCAAAATACCCCTAATTAGGCAATTTCGATAATTCCTTTAATTGCCCCAACTTCTAAAAATCATAACTTTATAGAAAATTCCAAAATGGGCAAACTAAAAGGCATTCAACTCTATTAAGGTCTAGTATTTGTTAAAAATATTAGGTGTCCAGAAATCAACCTAAAACAAAAAGTCAACTCTTCGGTCAACCGTAGCCTATAGTCTAGGGCCCGAAACTTCTAAAATTCATAACTTTGCGTAGGAAACTCCAAATCTAGCAAACTAAAAGGCATTCAACTCACATTAAGGTCTAGTATTTGTTAAAAATATTAGGTGTCCAGAAATCAACTTAAATCAAAAAGTCAACAATCCGGTCAAACTTAGTTCAAAACGAGACCAAAACTTCAGAAATTCATAACTTTGGATAGAAGAATCCAAATGGGCATGCTAACTGTCTAACTGATCAGGTTAAGGCCTAGTATTTTATAGAAATATTAGCTGGTCATAAATACCCTTTAATCAAAAAGTCAATTTTGGACCCCCTTTTGCTTAGTGTATAGGTGGACCCCGAACCCCCTAAAACTCACTAATGCAATTTAAACTTTAAATATTATTACCCTAAGCATTAAAACTGACCTACATACCAAATCAAATAAAATGGATCTTAATTCACTAATATTTATACTTTAATTAAAATTTCCTTTCAGACCTACAACCAACCTGGACAGTAGGCAATTGTAACTAACTACCCAGCTTAGGATCTACCTCAGCCACACAGGCTTTTACACACACTGTAGAATTGTTTGCTAGGGCACCACTTCTAGGCTTAGGTTAGGCCGGTGTTTACTTTTCTGCTGCGTGCCGAGTTTTCCGGATTTCATTGCATGTTGTGATTGAACTATTGGTGTGTTTGTTTACTTTTACTGCACTCTGGGAATTGATGTGATTGCACGATAGACTACCCATAGGTTAGGATCGAGGTTGATACTAATGATGTTTTCTGCAGGTGGCCATGCTCATGCAGCGCTAAATATAAGGGGGGCAATAATCATGATTTAAAAATTAATGCTGTTTTATGCAGGTGCTTCAGAAATTGCTCAGCCCCCCTAAATAAATGAGGGCTAATTAAAAATCATTATAAATTGCTACAGGTGCTCCAGAGCTTGCTTAGCCCTCAAAATAATTAAGAGCATGGCCAAGTGTGGCTGTGATGAGTATTTTATTTTCTATATAATTGCTTGGGATATATTAAACTGCTTGGGATGATTTTTTAGGATAACCTTGCAGGAGAGTCTAGATTTACTGCTTTCATTTAATGTAAATGGTGTAACTTGGTATTGAGTTGTGAAAGTTTATTTTGAGTGGGGATACAAGAATCCAAAGGTTGGATGCCCAAAGAGAAAAGGACACCCAATATGAGGATAGTCCTTTTCTATTTGGGAATCCAAATTTGGATTATTCTACTACCCGAGGAGTCCAAGGAAGCTGAGGTCCAAGGAGTCCGAGGAAGCTCAGATCCAAGGAGTCTAAGAAAGAGAAGATCAAGAAGATGAAGACCAAGAGTATCCCACTCAAAATAACTTGCGTCAATCTTAGGATTAGAAATCCGGGTTGTTGGCAGTGGTGCCCGGCCACTTTAATTTTCTGCAGACCCTGGGTTGTAATTAAGGGCAGTTGGCCTATGGACATTTATTAATTTGTTTGGATAATTTTGATGTGTTTTATGATTGTGTGCCTCTAGGATTGTTTGCTTTTCTTAGTTTCTTGGCGTTTTGCATGTCGCTTTTGTTTTAGCCTGGATTTCGTTAGGCTCTTTAAGGACTAAAACTTTTTCTACTCCCAACTAACATTCAAATTTTAAGATTTAAATAATTTAGAAACTTAACGACCTAGGGAATTGCCGGAATCGTCCGGGGTAGCATGCATATCGTTGCATTTCTCTCTTTCCTTCTATAAGACACTTCCCCGCCCGTGGGTAGAGTCCGGATAATCTGACCTATGAGGATGAGGTGCCGGACCTGGGGAAGCCCAGTCTAATTCTAAAAATTATTTTTATAAGCCTTTTTAAAGTTCTATGCATACCTGATTCGGATACTTTAACTAGCATGCATTGCATTAGAAACTAACTAAATCAAAATTTTAATTGCATTAGTCTTAGGAGCATACACCCTACATAAGTCCAGGGCCAATTAGGAAATCCTCTAGATGTCGGCCCTATCTCCGAGAACTATAACCCACCTACCCATCCTTCATAAATGACTGGACAGCATGGTTTTAAAGCGATTAGGTGGTTAGCTGGCTCCCCCTTCCAGGCCGGGGTAAGTCCAGGTTTTGCATTGCATTAGTTAGGACACGGGTGTTAGTGTTGCGTAGAACACTAAACCCACCATAGATTTAGGATTCAAGGCTACTATTGTTTCGTAGTACGCCTCATCAGTAGGTAGGTCTTCTGTCTTCCAGAGACCCTAAACCCTACATATCTGCGTCACACGGATGACGCCACCTCCATCCTTCCCTCCTGCATGTTTCGAGTGCATGATTTATTTATTTTTCTCCAGTTTCTTCTCACTACCTTAGTCCCTCCGGATGCTGATGTGAGCCGTGCATGTTGACTAAGCCTAATTGAACCTCTCTTTCCCTTCGAGTAGGACTTCCTAGTCTTCGCCCTATGTGCCAATCCCAATTTAGAAAGTATAATATAGAATCCTTAATCGAGAGTATTCTCAGGCTCCGGCTTGAGATGTAATTAACCACGGGGGCTTGCGCCCGTGGGAAACCGAATCCCACTCTCAAATAAACCCCATTCGAGCTAATGTATCGGGTGGGGGAAACCCGTTACGATCAGATCATATATATTATTACCCATCGGGGTGTGCTGGTGAGAGCCGCTATCCTCAATGGTTAATCGTATGTGTGATCGAATCTGCCCTTCCATTGGCCAGATACTGTCTCCCCTCGCGGGGCGATGGTGTCTGCAGTCCTTTCGGAGGTCCACAGGTTTCTGGCGACCACGGTGGGACAGGTTTCTCTCTCCATCTTTGGATTCTATATTATTCTTTCTTGTGTGTACTCCGGGATTGGTACTCCTTAGATTAGGTCCGTCCCACTCTTAGTTAGGGTCCTTCCTTAGTTAGGATCGTTCTTCTTTTTCTTAGTTAGGGTTCCCCCCTAGCTAGGTTTCTTTCTTTCCGTTCTTCTTAGTTAGGGTTTCCCCCTAGCTAAGCTTCCTCCTTCTGACCTTCTAGGTCATTCCGTCCCTTATCTATCATTCATCTTCTCGTTATTTCTTACTAATCATTTTAAATTTCTTTTCTTCTTCTTGGCAGACAGTGCCATGGCTTCCTTCGTGCCTTCCGTTACTTTCAGTTTTGGTTCTGACGCGCGGGTGACACTTCCTGAGTCCCTGCTAGCCAGTCCTCCCGCTGGAGGAATCACTTTTGGTTCCTTCACTGACTCGGCCTTCGTCACTCTTGGCGGGCCGACCCCTGCTGAGGCTGCTGCCTACTCTCCTCCCCAGAGGAGGGCTCGCGCAGCCATGCGACCTTTTGGACGTCCAGTTGCTCGGCGGACAGCCCGGGCACCTGCTCGTCCTACTCCTGTTCGTGTGCAGCCGGCACACCCTGTGGTTAGGCAGCCAGTGCCTAGACCACTCCCAGTTCAGCCCACTCGTCCAGCGGTTAGGCGACCAGTGCCTACTGCACCTGTTGTTCAGACTGCCCCGGCCCCTCAGCGCCGGCAGACAGTAGTTACCCCTGTTGTTACTCCGGCAGAGGCAGCTCGTGTTCGGGTTCCCCCTCCTTCTTCCTCCAGGAAGAGGGGTGCCCAGACCGAGGCTCCTTCGCCTTCCTCCCGTCGGGTTTCAGCTTTCGCTCGACTGTCTCACCCAGAGACCCTCGTGCAGACCCCGACACTTCCCGTACTTCCTGTTCCCCCTGCCACTCAGGTGGTGGGTTCAGATGTTGCTTCGTCTTCCGCCTCCGGCCTTGGGAGAAGGGCCCGGAGGAATAGAAACCGTAGACTTCGGTTGGCTGCATCCGAGGCAGATAGACAGCGGATGGCAGATTCGTTGGCTCACCAGGAGCCAGTTCAGAGGAGAGTGGTCCCTAGGCAGCGGGCACCACGACCAGTTGCAGTTTCCCCTACCCCGGACGTTACAGTTGCCCCTGAGATAGCAGCGGTTCAGGGAGGACGCTTCTCCCCACTGACACACAGTGGTGATGAGGAGGACGTTGCTCGCATTGCGGCGGCCCCTCCTGTCGCTACTACTTTACCACGCGCTAGGGTCCCCAGGGATGATGCTGCTCGAACCCTCTCTCAGAGGATTCGGAGTATTATCCGCTTAGCGCGGGGTCGAGGCCCTGTCAGTCGAGAGAGGTTACTCCACCAGATTTCTCAGGCGTCCGTTCAGTTGCAGAGACAGACTGCTAGACAGAGGTACAGGTGGCAGAGAGGACAGCCACCCAGGCAGCCTGTTAGTTCAGTTCCGTTGGCGAGACCACAGACAGTTACTCCGGTTGTTGGACGACGCCCACGTCGTCATGGACAGAGGCAGCAGTTGGAGCCTCCCAGACCCCAGCTCCCTTCAGTTGTAGTAGCCCCGCAGCAGTCAGTTGCCCCTACTGGGTCCCGTCGCAGTAGATGGGTGTGGAGACGACGACAGGCAGAGTCCCCTGTCGATGCAGTACAGCCAGTTCAGGCAGTTGAGCAGTTAGAGGCAGTTGTTCCTTCCGGATCAGAGGCAGTTCCGATGGTCTGTGATGCAGCAACGGACGATGATGTTGCAGTTTCTCCTAGTGGTTCACCGGTTCGGGCAGAGCCAGCCCTTAGCCCTTACGAGACTTCTTCCCCTTTGAGTCCGTATGCAGAGGACTTCCATCAGACCCTCTACGAGGATGATGCACTTGAGGATGATTTACTCGAGGAGGAGTCAGATGGAGATATACCGGTACACAGAGTATGCGTGGTTACTAGACGTGGCCACTCAGACGAGCAGATAGAGGCAGATGATGATGATGAGCAGGGAGAAGCTGAGGTAGGAGGATCTCCCCGGTCAGTTGAGACAGATGCCACAGTACTACAGTTACAGACTCAGATGGCAGAGATGGCCAGGGCCATGGCAGCGATGACAGCTCAGTTGACAGCTTTGGGGGCGATGCCCCAGATGACGGGCGTAGGCACTCCTGCTACGTCCAGGGACGAGCCAGCAGCACCACCTGTAGTAGCACCAGGTCCTGTGGGAGTAGACAGGGCCCAGAGAGCAGTTCCAGTGGCACCGACAGCAGTTGCTTTTACTACCCCAGTCCAGAGTCAGTCAGTTCAGTTGTCAGCCGGACAGATTCAGGATCTGATTGCCCAGAAGGTCGAGCAGGCCATTTCCTCCAGGAAGTCTGGAGAGGTAGTTAGCAGGGGGCGTCCTTACCCAGTAGAGTACGAGCACGAGCCCTACCCCCCTGGTTTTGTCCCTCCTAGGTTCAGAGTCTTTGATGGGTTTGGGAACCCGAGGCAGCACGTGGCCCAGTACCGAGCCATCTGTTGCAACATAGGAGGGAACGATGCACTGATGTTGAGACTTTTTGTCAGCAGTTTAGTTGGGGTGGCCTTTGCCTGGTACGCCGACCTCCCCAACGATTCAGTACGCACCTTTGCAGAGTTGGAGCAGTTGTTTGTTCAGAGGTTTGTCAGTGCAGAGCACCGAGTTACAGTTGGAGAGCTAGTTGTGACTAGACAGCGGCCCCGAGAGCCTCTCCCAGATTACATAGTCAGATGGAGGAACCTCAGCCTACAGTGTGAGCCCCAGTTACAGGAGCAGCATGCAGTAGAAATTTTATTGAAGAACATAGATGGTCCGATAGCACCTTATCTGAAGGGTTTCAGCATCAGAACCTTTCAGAAGTTGTTGACAAAGGTGATCAGTTTGCAGGACAGCATACCCGATGCAGTCCCTCCTAAGGTTGAGAGTCAACCTTCACGTAGACCTCAGCGGCAGGAGTCATCAGGAGCACCTCCACCTAGGAGAGGGGAGGTACACAGTACTTATGGGCCATCAGATAAGGGCAAGAAGCCCTTAGTCAGTTCAGCACCACCTCAGCAGTCTCACACACCGGGCCAGTCAGCAGTGCAGTCTAGACCCTCCCGTAGGACCCCAGAGAGTCAGCAGTACCTACGGGAGAAGCTTAGTAAGGAATATCCCTTTAAAAGGGAAAGTGTGATGAAGATCTTCAAGTTCCTTACTAAGAGAAACATCTTAACATTCCCGAACAACAATAGAGTGGAAGAGGAGGGGCAGACAGAACACCCACTCTATTGTCCATTTCACAGACATATCGGGCATGTTATAGAAGACTGCTATGTGTTCAAGGACAGAGTTGAGAAGCTCATGGCTAGTGGGCAGATCCACCTACAGGACAGCGACCTGGTTCAGCCCAAGGGCAAGACACCTCAGACAGTTCAGATGATCTCGGGCTCCAGTAGTTGTAGTGACAGCCAGAGTGGCAGACAGAGCAGTCGTAGCAGATCACCCAGAGGTTCTGAGGGGGAGTGGCAGTTAGCACTCTCTCGGAAGACGAGGCAGATGATCCGGCAGACAGTTCAGAGTTCAGAGGCAGTTGAGAGGAGGCCTACCCAGGCCAAATCGACAGTTGCCAGCCCAGTTTCTTCGCCAGCACCTTTTTCTTCTCCTGTTGTAGTGCCTACTGAGCACATTTCTTTTCCTATTTTATGTAATAAAAAGATGTATGAAAAGGAAAAGTTTGTTGTAACTTCTGAGGGGAAGACGGGACGCCTTCCAGCACTTACGCTGAAGGATTTCGTTCTCCCTTCAACTGATGATGAAATAATAGAAGAAGGTGATTCTGGCTACTTCTGGTGTTCTGCTCCTACTTTTATTTCTTCTAGCACTCGCTCTTTCAATATTTTACATGTTTCTTATGATGGTTCTGTATGTGATGAAGAGTCTGAGTGTGATGAGGAACCAGTCTTTATGATTCCGGAGGGTGGTTGTTACATGGATTCAGAAGATGAATCCGAGAACCCACTCCAGTCACTTTCCTTGGAGCCAACACATGCCATCACCGTTGAACCAAGTGAATCTCCTGTCAAAGATGACTCGATACAGGAAGTTCACTTGCGTTCAGGGAAGGTTCTTCCACCTAGGATGGCTAAGAATACAAAAGAGAAAGATAAGAACATTGTTACCCAGCAGGACGATCCTATCCCTTCCTCCCAAGAGCAGTCTAAGGAGAAAGGGAAAGGCCCTCAGCTGGAGGTCGATTACAATGTGTTGGCCCATTTAAGGAAAATTCCTGCCCTTCTCAGTGTCTATGACGCTTTGATGATGTCTCTGACTTGAGAGAGACCCTGGTAAAAGCACTACTCGAACCAGAGTCCTATCAAGCCTTCTTTGCTTCCGAATCTGTTGGAGATGCATGCCTTTTGAGAGAGATGCCGTGCATTACCTTTTCAGATCGTGATCTCCTCTTGGGTACCTCTGATCACAATCGTCCTTTGTATGTCACCGCTGAAGTCAATGGTTATGAGTTGAACAGGGTCCTCATTGACCAAGGAGCTTCAGTAAACATTCTGAGTTATGAAACTTTGAAGAGCCTCTCCCTGGGTCATTTGAAGTTAACCTCCGATAAGATTATGTTGAAAGGCTTCAATGACCAAGGACAGCGTGCCCTAGGGTCTATCACCCTACCCCTGAAGTTTGGAAATTTCCTTACTGAGGCGAAGTTTCATGTGATCGAGGCAGATACTTCATACAGGGCTCTCTTAGGAAGGCCCTGGATTCATGAGTATGGAATGGTGCCCTCTACCCTGCACCAATGTATGAAGTATATGAGGAATGAAGTCGAGTACTCCATTCCCGGGGATACCCAACCCTTTTCCGTGCATGAGGTCTCTATTTACGATGATGCTGAGCATTACATACCTCGTAAGAAGAGTAAACCTCCTTCTGCCCAGTCACCAGTGACACCTGCCAGTACTGTACAGGGTCCTGTACAGCTACCTGCGCAAGGTCCGTCACAGGTTAGTATTGAGGCAGATACCTCCACTGCAGATCCTGTTAGATCTCCTTTCCAATTTGCAGTTGGGCACGATGTTCCCCCTAGTAGAGGTAGGGGAGAGCGAGGTAGAGGTAGAGGTAGAGGATCGACTCGCCCGCCGCGAAACTACGACACTCAAATCCCTCCTCCCTCATATCTTTATGCTTCTCCTTTGACTGTCGAGTCCGACTCCTCTGACGATGAGATGATCATTACCCCTCATCGCTCAGCTCCCTCACCAGCCCCGGACTTCACTGATTATAGTTCACTACCTACCTTTTGTAGGTACCTGATACCCGAGGGTGGTTTAGTTATTGACAGTGGTTCAGACGAGGAAGTAGACCCCCGACGTCAGACCACTAGTCAACAATCCCTTTCCCGTCAGATACGTGGAATAAGAGTTGAGGAGTCTCACCAAAGATCTTTGGTTACCCCCTCCACTAGTGATGGTGGTGCACTACAAGTTAGAGGTCGCCCTCCGCCTCCTCTGTACGAAACCTTTGTGCCACCACGAGCTAGTGAGTGTGCCTCGTTATCCCATAGTGTAGGTGCCCCACTGGGTCCTGGGAGTCAGGGTTCAGCGGAGACCGCTATGGATAACAGGGTCACAACTGCCCCTCGTTATTTTTCCCCTTTCGTGGAAGACTGTGTAGAGCGGGGTGCAGTCATCTCGACTTGGTCAGATGAACAAGCTCTACGACAGGCTCGTGTTTGGCGGACTGATATGCCTCAAACTAAGCAAGGTTTAGGTTATGTCGAGCAGAGCTCACCTAACCATGCTAACATCCGAGCGGTTTCCCACTCATACCCGGTTGTTTCTCTTACCGATAAAGAAGACCCGGGTGATGATGAGGATAGAGTACTCGATGCTCCTCAAGAGTTTGAAGATGGCATCACTTCTGCCATGGACGAATTGTGTGAGGTAAACTTAGGCACTGAATCAGATCCTAGACCTATTTTTCATAGTGTCTTGTTATCTGACTCAGAGGCTCAAGAATACATCGAGCTACTCTCAGAGTTTAAAGATTGCTTTGCCTGGAACTACACCGAGATGCCTGGTCTAAATCCAGATGTAGCAGTCCATAAACTAGCCATTAAGTCTGATGCAGTCCCTGTTAAACAAGCACCTCGTAGGATGAGGTTAGAAATAGAACAACAGGTGATCGCTGAAACTAAGAAGCTTATAGAGGCCGATTTCATTCGTGAAGAGAAGTACCCTACTTGGCTTGCCAACATTGTTCCAGTCCGGAAAAAGAACGGGCAGATTCGTGTCTGTATCGACTTTCGTGATTTAAACAAGGCATGTCCTAAGGACGATTTTCCTCTTCCTATCCCCGAGCTTATGGTGGATATAGCGTCGTCCCATAGCATTTTCTCCTTCATGGATGGTTCATCTGGTTACAATCAGATAAAGATGGACCCCGAAGAGGAAAAGTTTACTGCGTTTCGCACACCTATAGGTGTGTTCTGCTACAAGGTGATGCCCTTTGGTCTCAAGAATGCCGGGGCCACCTATCAACGTGCTATGACTGTTATCTTCGACGAGATGATACACGAGCAAGTTGAATGCTATGTGGATGATCTGGTAGTCAAAAGCAAGGTCCGTGGAGATCACCTTCGAGATCTACGAATCGTTTTTGAACGCCTACGCAAATATGATTTGAAAATGAACCCTCTAAAATGCGCATTTGGAGTTAGTGCAGGAAAGTTCCTGGGGTTTATAGTTCGCTACCGTGGCATTGAGATTGATCCTTCCATGATCAAAGCCATAGTAGATCTAAAACCCCCTAAAAGCCTTACCCAGCTAAGGTCTTTTCAAGGAAAGCTAGCCTTCCTGCGGAGATTTATCTCCAATTTGTCTGGTAGATGTCACCCCTTTGCTGCCCTAGCAAAGAAAGACGCCCGCTTTCACTGGGATGAGCGTTGTCAGGAGGCCTTTGAGAGTATAAAGCGCTACCTGATAAACCCCCCTGTTTTAGCTGCACCCATCCCAGGGAGGCCGTTAATTCTCTACACTACGGCCCTGGATGAGTCCTTGGGTGCATTATTGGCTCAAGAGAATGAGGAAGGCAAGGAGAATGCCTTGTACTACCTCAGTAGACGGTTGATACCCGCAGAGCTGAAGTACCCCGCGATGGAAAAGCAGTGTTTAGCTTTGATCTTCGCGGTACAGAAGCTTAGGCATTATATGCTTTCACACAAGGTCAACCTAATCTCTCGAGTCAACCCCTTGCAGTATCTGATGACCCGTCCGACCCTCTCAGGTCGTCTGGCACGATGGTCTATGATCCTACTGCAGTTTGACATCACTTTCGTCCCGCAGCGGGCCGTCAAAGGACAGGCTCTAGCTGATTTTCTTGCTGCTCACCCGATCCCTGCAGACTCCCCACTCAATGATGAGCTGCCTGACGAGCTAATCATGAGTGTGGTGGAGCAGGAGTCCCCTACTTGGGAGTTTTACTTTGACGGTGCGTCGTCCGTTAGAGCCTTGAGCCCGAATGAAACTCCTATAGTTAGGGTAGGTCTGGGCCTCATTTTCGTATCCCCTGAAGGTCACACTCTGAGATATTCCTACAGTCTTTCAGAACCTCGTACTAATAATGAAGCTGAGTACGAAGCTCTGATTTTAGGACTAGAGTTGGCCATTCAGATGAATGTCATGCGGGTGAAAATCTTTGGAGACTCACAACTGATCATAAATCAAGTAGCGGGAGTCTACAAAGTGCTTAAACCTGAGCTCTTGCCTTATCACAGCAAGGCAATGGAGCTCTTGTGTTTGATTCCTGAAGTGACCTTAGCTAAAATCCCTAGATCTGCCAATGGCAAGGCAGATGCATTAGCTAAGTTAGCAAAGGAACTGGCTGACCCAACTGGCAACCCACTGTCTATCGTTGTCCAGTGCCGTCAAGCCCTATGCCCCGCAGACCTGTCTTCTCCCGATCAGACCCTCACAGTGTTCTCAGTTGAGGAAGAATCAGACTGGAGAGTACCCTTTATAGAGTATTTGAAGCATGGCAGGCTTCCAGATGATAGATCTCTTGCTGCCCAGATCAGAAAGAGAGCCCTATCATTCACTTATGTGAACGACACCTTGTATCGACGCTCTTTCGACCAAATGTGGTTGCGTTGCCTCAACAACGAGGAGGCTCGCAAGGTCATGGGCGAGATACATGAAGGTCTTTGCGGTGCCCATCAGTCCGGACCAAAAATGAAAGGCAGAATTAAACGCCTCGGTTACTATTGGCCGACTATGATCCGTGATTGTATGGAGCACGCTAGAAAGTGCCACCAGTGCCAAATTCATGGCACGGTGATTCACCAACCCCCTAATCCGCTGCACCCTACCGTATCATCTTGGCCATTCGAGGGCTGGGGCACGGATGTAGTGGGTCATATTGACCCTCCTTCCTCTAAGGGTCATAGGTTCATTTTAGCTGCCACTGATTACTTCTCTAAGTGGGCAGAGGCTGTGCCACTTAAGGAAGTCAAATCAGAAGATGTGATGCGTTTCTTCCGTGATCATATTGTCTATCGTTTTGGTGTCCCGCGCCGTATCATTTCAGATAACGGCCCGTCGTTTAGAAGCACCAAAATTGCCAGATTTGCCCGCCGCCATAACATCAATTGGCGATACTCTTCAATTTACTATCCCAAGGCCAATGGCTTGGCGGAAGCATTCAATAAAACTCTCGTGCAATTAATAAGAAAAATCCTGGTTGCAAACAAACGAGAGTGGCACGATAGACTTCCCGAAGCACTATGGGCCTATAGGACTACATACCGTACTCCTACTCAGTCTACCCCATATGCTTTGGCTTTCGGGGTCGAGGCCGTCCTCCCACTTGAGGTCGAGCTCCCCTCGCTACGTGTGGCAGTCAGCCACAATCTTTCCCACGAAGATAACGCCCGACTACGGATGGAAGAGCTTGATGGTTTAGAAGAGCTTCGCCTACAAGCTTATCAGAACCTCAAACTATACCAGGCACGTATGGCTCGATCACATGATCGCCTTGTCCGACCCCGTGCTTTCCGGGTTGGCGAGTTGGTCCTTGTTTTACGCAGACCTATCATTTCGCGCCGTCGCCGAAGTGGTAAGTTCGAGCCTGTCTGGGAAGGCCCCTTTGCTGTAGAGCAAGTCTATGAAGGTGGTGCCTACCTACTCGTTGATGCCAATGGTGTTCACCCTATGCCTGTCATCAACGGGCAGTACTTGAAAAAGTACTATGCCTGAGTTCGCTCTTCGAGAGGGAGGGGGTCTCCCTACCGCCTGTAAATACTCCCCTGTATATGTACCCCCTTTGGAGGGGCTTCTTCACTTTTCGACAGTCTGTGTGGCCACGACGATTTGTCCTCTACCACACGATGTTTGTTACGAGAAGTATGAGGCTATCCTTAGGGGTGATGAGGTGAGATGATATGATTCGTACACTGACATAAACTCTAGTCTCTATCATCTCCCTTGTCTGAACTCTTCTAGGCCAGATTTTGACCCATATCAGTCCAAATACAAATTCAAGTTCTATTTTCAATGGTGGGATCTTTAAATTTAATGTGCAAAGTTTCTAAAAGAAAGATTAATCTGAGAAAAGTCTGAGAGCTTAAAACACGAAGTGGACTTTTTAGAGAATTTTTCCTTAGAAAGTACAGAATTTATTTTTCCTAATGAAAGATTTACCCCTGTCTTCTTTAGAAAATTAAGTAATTGGTGGTTGACTCCTCTAAGCTTGAAGGACGATTATAATGATTCAAAAAAAAATGTATGCCTTCTCTCTCATCCCTTGCTTGGGATGATTTCCTATTTTGAACTAAAATCTATATCAAATTGAAATTAGATTTAGAGACGCATATTTTCCCAATCATCTTGCAGTTTTCTATCTCATAGGCGTCTTTCGCAGGCTGATGAATCTACCTCATAATTTTCTTATTCAAGTCGTTCATTCTTATCATAGGATTGGATTTGCTTTGTGGATTCTTCTTCCTTGCACGAGAGAGTGAGTTTTTCTTCTCTTATGTTTGGAAGATAATCTTACAACTGAGAAAGTTTTCTTTAGAGGTTTGGAAAGGGAGCCAGTTACAAAATGAAAGATACACAAAGTGTATCAAAAGTGAAAAGATGCGCAGTGCGCCAAAAATCAAAGATACACAAAGTGTATCAAAAGTGGAAAGTTGCGCAAAATGCGCCATAAAGTCAAGGATACACAAAGTGTATCAAGTAATTAAAAGATGCGCAGTGCGCCAAATCAAGTTGAGGGGCTCAAAATGAGCCCAAAGTGGATAAGTAAATGGCTTCCCTTTCTTGTAAATCTCTAAGTCTCAGAAAATCCATACCCTTTGATATTTGTGATACTTGAGTTTGAAAATCATGATTTTGGATTCATCATCGTGCAAGGATGTTCTATTAGATATAAAAATATTCTCATGCAAGAAGATTGAGAAGATTCAGTTTCTCTCTCTAATTTACACCCTTTTGAATTAGATATTTATTCAGAATATGTAAGGGAGAAAGCCCAGCTTAGCTTGTAGGGAGCTTAAGCTGGGTTAGCAAAATTTAAATCCCTAACCTTCTCGGGTTTAGATGGAGTCAACCCATATTGCTGAACTTTCTGAACCTTTTTTAAGGTTCAAGATGATTCAGAGGTTAATTTTTCATTTCTAAAAATAATCCTTTCACTCTCTGATGAAATTTTCACTCTTTAGGAAATGTATGAATCAGACTTATCTCAGATTAATTGGTAAGGGCTTAAACATCTCTTAGTGGTCACACTATTGAGTTTGTTTAAATGCTTGCCATATTCTTTTAAAAATTCGTGCAAAAAAATATTTTGACCCCACCATCTGGTTATAGACCATTCTTAAGGACTGATAAGAGTCTCGCATTTATTTACCTTCCTCTTCTGAGTTCTGGTAATTTGGGAGTTTCCCCCTCTCTGTCCCCCAGTTTCACTTGGTGCTCCCAAGTGTGGTCTGGGATATCAAAACCAATTCAGACTTCCTTTGTACTGGGTCCATACCAACCTATGCTAGCTAGGGAGGGTAATGTTGATCCACTATCCTAATCTAAATTTCATTCACATATCAATCGTGTTATGATTGTGCCCCCAGTTTTATTCATGTGACGAATGTGGCCTGGGTTATCAAAGCCAATCCTATATCCCTCTTTGAGTTCCAATCATTAGAGGATGTCCCATACTAGGAGTAACACACGGATATGGTAAACGTTCCCTCTACCGGGTGTTATCTTCGACAGTACGAGACATATTTAGTCTATGATTGTGAACATACAAAAAATATGCATCTATAAAATAAAAGAGGGAAGCTCTCAGTAGAGCAAAACCGGTTGCCCTTGTCACAGGTGGAACCCGGTAATACTCTCTAAGAGCTCAAATTCCCCAAAGTCTTTCTTTCTCTTCTCCTACGAAGCGTCTGAGTGATCGCTTCAAGGATGAGTTTGCACTTGTGATTATTATGGTCTTTCACAATCATGATAGTCCTTGTTAGTGGTGTGATACATCTTGCTCAAGATGTTAACATCCCACCTTCGCGAGCTCTGATTCCCTAGTAGGGAATCAGCTCTCTAGTTTCTTTTAGTGACCTACTTTTTCACCCTTGCCTTGCTCTCAGCTACTAGAGCAGTCCTATGGGTTTGGTAGTGTCGCTCCCGCCTCTCACAGGGTCCCCCCGGTCAGGGTGAGTGTTACCGCTGTGATGTTTGATGTTTATTGATTTTACTCATAAATCATTTCCCTCAATGGCGAGTGTGTCTCCTCGCCATCTTGAGTTATTTTCCCAGTAGTGTTGCAGTACGCCTGGTTACCGGCGTTAGCATCACTGACTTGAGAGCTCTGATTTTCTAGCAGAAAATCAACTCATTTCTACTTTACTCTCTCTCTCATTCGTACTCTACTCTCAGCTGCTGGGGTAGCTCTACGGATGCACTGATATTATTCCACTTCCCACAGGGTCCCACCAGTTTGTGTGGGTGCCACCACTGTGAGCCTTTCATAAATATCATTCTTATGCAATGTTACTTCCCTTAGTGGCGAGTGTGTCCCCTCGCTACTCTTGTGTGCTTTCTTAGTTGTGATGCAGTACATCGAGTCTCAGATGTTAGCGTCGCTTCTTAGTGAACTTTGATTTTCTAGCAGAAAATCACTTCACTTGTCTTAGAGTGACATACTTTCCCACCGTGACCCGACTCCTGGTTGTAGAGCGGTCCCTTGGATGTGTTTATGTTGCTTTCCACCTCTACAGGGTCCCACTAGCTTACGTGGGTGTACCACTGTAGTCTTCTATGATTATTTCTCATTGATATAGTCCTTTTCTCTGTAGCAAGTGTGTCCTCCTTGCTACTTTAGCTACTCAGTGGGAATGAGATTACCCCTCTCACACTTTGTTGAGGGCGTACCTTTCCCTATGGTCTCTCGAGGCATCATTCTGGTGCTTCCAGGTTTGTATGATTTTGGTTTCGCCTAGGCAGTTTCACTGGCATTTGGATACTCGTGGCCACGACGACTTGTCCTCTACCACGTGGTACCCAAAACACTAGTTTGAAACTCCTTAGACGACCCTTCTCTCTTTGAAATTTTCCATTTACTACTCCTCTTCCCATCCCTACACATATGCGTGTTAGGGTATGGTTGAGATGACTTTCCCTGATCGCTCTACTGCAGGCATATGCGCCGGGTAGGCATCAGACTTTACTTGGTTGAGAGTGCCCCACAGAGCCCCTGGGAGGCATATCTCACCACCTCTTTTTCCTGATTGCTCTGCTGCAGGCATATGCGCCGAGTAGACATCAGGCTTTACTTGGTTGGGAGCACCCCGCAGAGCCCCTGCGAGGCATAGCTCACCACACCTTTACCCTGACTGTCCTGCCGCTCTGGTAGACATCAGACCTTTACCCTGGTCGTCTTGCTCTGATCAAGCAGACATCAGACTTTACCCGGTTGAGTGGGAGCCCGACAGAGTCCCTGGGAGGCATTCCCCACCACCACTTTTACTCTGGATGTTCTGTAAAAGACTACGCAGACTCCAATTTCGTGGCTTATTTACTTTTGCTGAGGTCAGGTAGAAGTATTGAGTCACCCCTATCCGCTGTTCCGAAAGGAGCAGGAGGAGACGGGATCCTTTCACCTTCTATTCTGCTGTTTGAAATGAACAGTCAGGTAGTTGGTTTTACTTACCGGTTGAGAGAGCCCGACAGAGTCCCTGGGAGGCATTCCTCACCACCCCTTTACTCTGGATGTTCTGTAAAAGACTACGCAGACTCCAATTTCGTGGCTTATTTACTTTTGCTGAGGTCAGGCAGAAGTATTGAGTCACCCCTATCCGCTGTTCCGAAAGGAGCAGGAGGAGACGGGATCCTTTCACCTTCTATTCTGCTGTTTGAAATGAACAGTCAGGTAGTTGGTTTTACTTACCGGTTGAGAGAGCCCGACAGAGTCCCTGGGAGGCATTCCTCACCACCCCTTTACTCTGGATGTTCTGTAAAAGACTACGCAGACTCCAATTTCGTGACTTATTTACTTTTGCTGAGGTCAGGCAGAAGTATTGAGTCACCCCTATCCGCTGTTCCGAAAGGAGCAGGAGGAGACGGGATCCTTTCACCTTCTATTCTGCTGTTTGAAATGAACAGTCAGGTAGTTGGTTTTACTTACCGGTTGAGAGAGCCCGACAGTGTCCCTGGGAGGCATTCCTCACCACTACTTCTTCCCTGATTGTTTTGCTCTGATCAAGCAGACATCAGACTTTACTTGGTCGAGTGAGCCTGACAGTGTCCCTGGAAGGCATACCTCACCACTCTTTCACCTTCTATCTTGTTGTTTAGATACAGTCAGATGGATAGTTGGTTTGCTTTACTACCTTACCATTTTTTGGTCTCCCCCTCAGCTCTGCCCTTGCTACAGGGCAAGGCGAGGAGGGGATCTCCTTTTACTCTGTCACCTTTTTGTGACCTGTTACTACTTTGCTTTCCACCTTCTCCTCGGTTCTGCCCTTGCTGTAAGGCAAGGCCAGGAGAAGATCCCCCCTTGCTCTCGTTCACCTCTTTTGGTGCTCTTCTCTTGCATCTTTACTCTACTTCTTTTGTCACACTCGGTCAACGCCAACACGAGCGGTTCACTAGTTTGTTCGCCACTCCTGTTGGGGGTCCGTTTGTTGCCCTGTTTTCCCCCAGACCTAGGTCAAAGAGCTGACCTGGTCAAATTTGACCAGGCTAGACCCAGGACCCATCCCAGTGGGTTCAGGGAGTCAAGCCAAGTCTGCTGAGCCCAGACCCAGGCCCTGGGTCAACCTGGTTGACCAGGTCAACCCAGGTTGACCCATATAGACCCTAATGGGTCTAAATCAACCCAAATCAAATTAGAATCAAACCTTTACCTATCCTTGACCCATGGACCAAATCCCTCATCTTGTGGGTCTATTTGACTAGGTTGACCAAGTCAATGGTTGACTTGGTCAACCCAAGTCAATAATGGGTCAATATGACCCATTAGGAGCCATTTAAAGTTCTAATTCTTTCCTAATCCATGCTAGACTCAAACCACGGCCCATCCAACCTAGTTTCCCTCCTAATTAGCCCTAGGGTTGATCCTAACCGTCCATGATAGGGTTAGAGGCTTTAAATAGGAGAGATTAGGGCTTGCTTAGGGACTTTTTGATCCCTCTCTCTCCCCAAGGACCCTCAGCCCGAGGTATTTGGTGAGAGAGCTCCTATAATCTCCCCCCACCCTTCCCTACTCGAATCCCGACGGTCCACGCTCGCCGGCGGCGAGATTCCGGCGACCCGAAGCTTGGGACGTCCAAGGCTTCGATCCGGCCAATCCGTAGCTCGTTTGATCGCGACTTCAACTAGGAAATCATACGAGGACAATCTACAAGTGCAACCGAGCCAAAATTTCCCTAATCCCACGGTGAAATTTCTTTAAAACCCTTAACCTAGGTCTAAACACTTAGAGTTAATTAACGTTTCGCACAGATCATTTTAAGCCAAGCCAGTTATTCCACATGATTTCTGTTCATGTATAGACTCTAGGTTTAAAATTTTGTTTGATTTCATCCATCCGATCGAGAGAACGGACTGAAATGGTGGATTAGGGTTCGGGTTCGCCGCCCCGTTCGCCTGAGTCGATCTCGACCGTTGATCCTGTGATTGACGGTCGAGATCTGACCGTTCCGCGGTCTGGAGCGACCGCGGATCCTCTCCCGCTGTTCCGCCTGCGATCCGGCTCGATCTGAGCCGTTGATTCGAAATGGCGGACGATCCGACGGCCGGCAGACCGCGCTGACGCGGCAAGTGAAGCCGCGTTATCCGCGGCCTGATTGCCGCATGATTGCGGCAATCATTGGCGGCGGCGCAATGATTGCGCCGCCTGCCAATGATTGGCCCGCGTCCGCGGGCCCAATCCGAGCCCGCCACGTGGCATCCCGAGAGCCGCCGCCGCCTTTTCTTTTTTTAAATTTTTTTTTATAATATTTAAATAAAAATAATAATAATAATAATAAAAATATTATTATTTTAATTAGTTTTTTTTTAATAATATTAGATTATATTATTTATATTATTAATATTAATAAAATTATTATTATTATTTCTGTTATTATAATAATAATATTATTATTATTATTATATTATTATTATTATTATTATTTTAATTATTTTAATTGTTAATTATCATTATTATTATATTATTATTATTATTATTATTATTTTAATTATTTTAATTATTATTATTATTATTATTATTATTATTATTATTATTTTATTATTATTATTATTATTAACTATTTTAATTATTTTAATTATTATCATTATTATTATTTTTTAATTATTTTAATTATGTTAATTATAATTATTATTATTATTATTAAAGATTATTTCTAAATCATTTTTAATATCTTTATTATTATTATTATATTTATTATCATTATTAATATTATATAATATTAATATTATAATTAATAATATTATTATTTTAATAATATTATTATTATGATTAATATTTTTATTATTTTAATATTAATTATTATTGTTATTAGTATTATTATAATATAAATATTTTAATTAATAATATTATTGTTTTAATAATAATATTATTATTATTAATATTTTTATTATTATAATATTAATTATTATTATTATTAGTATTTTTATAATATTAATATTATAATTAATAATATTATTATTTTAATAATATTATTATTATTTTAATAATATTATTATTATTATGATTAATATTTTTATTTTTATAATATTAATTATTATTATTGTTATTATTATTATAATATTAATATTATAATTAATAATAATATTATTTTAATAATATTATTATTATCTTGATATTTATATTATCATAATTTAGTATTTGTTATTATTAATATTATTATAATATTAATATTGTTAATTAATAATATTATTATTATCTTTAATAATAGTATTATTATGTTAATATTAATATCATTATAATATTAATATTTATTATTTTATATTATTATATTATTTTGATTATTATTATTTAAATTTATTTTAAAATCCAGATATTATATCTGATTTATTTTAAAATAATTAATTATTTTCAAATATTAATTATTTTAAATTACTTCAAAATTACCTTTAAACCTATTAAACTTCAAAAATTCATAACTTTCTCGTTTTAGATCGGATTTCGACGCGCAATACCTCGTTCTTTTCAGAAAAATATGAATTTTAATTTAAAATTATTTTCTATATTTGATTCTGTTCTTTCTGAATATTTTCTATATTCCTATGTTATTTAATTATTTAAATATTATTTAATTAATATAATTGATTATTTTAAAATAAAAATTATTTTAAAACCCCTTGGTGGCTGGTAGACCTCCCATGCTTATGAACTGAAGTATTTTCAATTATCTTATTTTAAATTTATATTATTATTATTTATAATATTTATGTATTTTAAAAATGATTTTAAAATTACATATTATTTAAATCCCCCAATTTTGGGAGGTCTACCCCTTATGAAACTTTAAACCTAGGACCTATATGTGAACAGAATTCATGTGGGAGAAGGATTAGTGAATGATTGTGTCCCAATCATTCACTAATCACTTCATTAGGCTTCTTTACTTAGCATTTTCGTAGTCCTTGCATGTGTAGGTTGCACAAGCACTTAGCCTAGGCTCTCCTAGATCTAAGGACATGGCTTGGTGTGTTTATATCTGCTGCATTTACCCTCTGTATTATGCCTAAGGGTTAGTTACTTCATTTCACTCCTATATAACGTAGTGACACCCTAAGGACAACAATTAAGGACCGTCTAGCAAACTTAGAAAAATTCTAGGAATTAGGGTAGATCCCCGAATGACTTGAAATTTGAAACACTTAAACATAGTGACATCTGGAACCCTCTAGAATTTTCTAGGAATTTTCTGGACTCTTTAAAACACTTAATTAGCAAACCCTAACTTACCCGTTAATTAAGCCTTGGAAACTTCAGAAAAATCTAATAAATCCATTTTAAATCAGAAAAATACCCATAATACCTCAAACTCTCCAGAATTCAGTCCCCAACCTTAGATAATTAGGGCCCCTTAATTGGACCTTAATCTGGACTTTAATTCAGCTTTAATCAAAAATCACCTTTTTGCCTTAATTAAATCATTAAAAATTATTAAAAATCCCAAATTTTCCCCAAACACTTGGGAACACCTTCTTAGGTCATTTCTGACCTTTGGGGGTGATTCCAATCAGTTTGGAGCTGATTTGGGCCAAAACCCCCAAAATACCCCTAATTAGGCAATTTCGATAATTCCTTTAATTGCCCCAACTTCTAAAATTCATAACTTTGCGTAGAAAACTCCAAAATAGCAAACTAAAAGGCATTCAACTCACATTAAGGTCTAGTATTTGTTAAAAATATTAGGTGTCCAGAAATCAACCTAAAACAAAAGTCAACTCTTCGGTCAACCGTAGCCTATAGTCTAGGGCCCGAAACTTCTAAAATTCATAACTTTGCGTAGGAAACTCCAAATCCAGCAAACTAAAAGGCATTCAACTCACATTAAGGTCTAGTATTTGTTAAAAATATTAGGTGTCCAGAAATCAACTTAAATCAAAAAGTCAACAATCCGGTCAAACTTAGTTCAAAACGAGACCAAAACTTCAGAAATTCATAACTTTGGATAGAAGAATCCAAATGGGCATGCTAACTGTCTAACTGATCAGGTTAAGGCCTAGTATTTTATAAAAATATTAGCTGGTCATAAATACCCTTTAATCAAAAAGTCAATTTTGGACCCCCTTTTACTTAGTGTATAGGTGGACCCCGAACCCCCTAAAACTCACTAATGCAATTTAAACTTTAAATATTATTACCCTAAGAATTAAAACTGATCCACACATTAAATCAACTAAAATGGATCTCAATTCACTAATATTTGGACTTTAAATAAAATTTCCTTTCAGACCTACAACCAACCTGGACAGTAGGCAATTGTAACTAACTACCCAGCTTAGGATCTACCTCAGCCACACAGGCTTTTACACACACTGTAGAATTGTTTGCTAGGGCACCACTTCTAGGCTTAGGTTAGGCCGGTGTTTACTTTTCTGCTGCGTGCCGAGTTTTCCGGATTTCATTGCATGTTGTGATTGAACTATTGGTGTGTTTGTTTACTTTTACTGCACTCTGGGAATTGATGTGATTGCACGATAGACTACCCATAGGTTAGGATCGAGGTTGATACTAATGATGTTTTCTGCAGGTGGCCATGCTCATGCAGCGCTAAATATAAGGGGGGCAATAATCATGATTTAAAAATTAATGCTGTTTTATGCAGGTGCTTCAGAAATTGCTCAGCCCCCCTAAATAAATGAGGGCTAAAATAATAAATCATTATAAATTGCTACAGGTGCTCCAGAGCTTGCTTAGCCCTCAAAATAATTAAGAGCATGGCCAAGTGTGGCTGTGATGAGTATTTTATTTTCCCTATAATTGCTTGTGATATATTAAACTGCTTGGGATGATTTTTAGGATAACCTTGCAGGAGAGTCTAGATTTACTGCTTTCATTTAATGTAATTGATTGTAACTTGGTATAGAGTTGTGAAAGTTTATTTTGAGTGGGGATACAAGGATCCAAAGGTTGGATGCCCAAAGAGAAAAGGACACCCAATATGAGGATAGTCCTTTTCTATTTGGGAATCCAAATTTGGATTATTCTACTACCCGAGGAGTCCAAGGAAGCTGAGGTCCAAGGAGTCCGAGGAAGCTCAGATCCAAGGAGTCTAAGGAAGAGAAGATCAAGAAGATGAAGACCAAGAGTATCCCACTCAAAATAACTTGCGTCAATCTTAGGATTAGAAATCCGGGTTGTTGGCAGTGGTGCCCGGCCACTTTAATTTTCTGCAGACCCTGGGTTGTAATTAAGGGCAGTTGGCCTATGGACATTTATTAATTTGTTTGGATAATTTTGATGTGTTTTATGATTGTGTGCCTCTAGGATTGTTTGCTTTTCTTAGTTTCTTGGCGTTTTGCATGTCGCTTTTGTTTTAGCCTGGATTTCGTTAGGCTCTTTAAGGACTAAAACTTTTTCTACTCCCAACTAACATTCAAATTTTAAGATTTAAATAATTTAGAAACTTAACGACCTAGGGAATTGCCGGAATCGTCCGGGGTAGCATGCATATCGTTGCATTTCTCTCTTTCCTTCTATAAGACACTTCCCCGCCTGTGGGTAGAGTCCGGATAATCTGACCTATGAGGATGAGGTGCCGGACCTGGGGAAGCCCAGTCTAATTCTAAAAATTATTTTTATAAGCCTTTTTAAAGTTCTATGCATACCTGATTCGGATACTTTAACTAGCATGCATTGCATTAGAAACTAACTAAATCAAAATTTTAATTGCATTAGTCTTAGGAGCATTCACCCAACATAAGTCCAGGGCCAATTAGGAAATCCTCTAGATGTCGGCCCTATCTCCGAGAACTATAACCCACCTACCCATCTTTCATAAATGACTGGACAGCATGGTTTTAAAGCGATTAGGTGGTTAGCTGGCTCCCCCTTCCAGGCCGGGGTAAGTCCAGGTTTTGCATTGCATTAGTTAGGACACGGGTGTTAGTGTTGCGTAGAACACTAACCCCATAGATTTAGGATTCAAGGCTACTATTGTTCCGTAGTACGCCTCATCAGTAGGTAGGTCTTCTGTCTTCCAGAGACCCTAAACCCTACATATCCGCGTCACACGGATGACGCCACCTCCATCCTTCCCTCCTGCATGTTTCGAGTGCATGATTTATTTATTTTTCTCCAGTTTCTTCTCACTACCTTAGTCCCTCCGGATGCTGATGTGAGCCGTGCATGTTGACTAAGCCTAGTTGAACCTCTCTTTCCCTTCGAGTAGGACTTCCTAGTCTTCGCCCTATGTGCCAATCCCAATTTAGAAAGTATAATATAGAATCCTTAATCGAGAGTATTCTCAGGCTCCGGCTTGAGATGTAATTAACCACGGGGGCTTGCGCCCGTGGGAAACCGAATCCCACTCTCAAATAAACCCCATTCGAGCTAATGTATCGGGTGGGGAAACCCGTTACGATCAGATCATATATATTATTACCCATCGGGGTGTGCTGGTGAGAGCCGCTATCCTCAATGGTTAATCGTATGCATGATCGAATCTGCCCTTCCATTGGCCAGATACTGTCTCCCCTCGCGGGGCGATGGTTTCTGTAGTCCTTTCGGAGGTCCACAATGCCACAAGTGAGCAAGACAAGAATTTTGGAGGATACAACTTTCCTTCTATAATGTTGAAATTCATCAGACCTATCTACAAGCAATGATTGACAATGTATCGAAGGCGTCATGGAGATTCTACCTACAAGGGAGAAGATCGTAACAATGTATATGCTTATTAGCAAGGATGAGGATTCACTATAGCATACACAATAATGCTCCCGTAGGGTAATAATCAGTGACAGACAGTAAAAGACTACGACTCTTTTCGATCCATGTTCACACAATGGAAGTTAGTTAATACATTGACCCACTGCAAGAAGGCGGAACCCCTCCAGCGAATGTAAAAACAAATGCGAGTTGTCGTAGCAAAGGATGTTGATAGTGCCCTTGCAATTAACAACCATCTAATGGAAGCCAGATATATTTTCCTTTATAAGTGAAGATGTAAACATGCAGCAAATGCAAGTACCCCAGGCACCTGTAGATGACTCGCTGTGTAAACAAATGTTATCTATGAACAAAATGCCAGGTGACTTCAGCAAATATGAATGCCTACGAACCAAAGCAT
>JAGFBR010000726.1:0-63428 GCA_019925795.1 Dendrobium chrysotoxum
AGCTTGCGCCGGTCTTCAAGCCCGAAGAAAGGTACATTTTATTTTAGTAAATTTTAATCATTTTATTATTAATTATTAATGTGCTTCTAATCCTCCCTATTTTCTTGTATTTATTTGCATGAAATGCGAGGAACGGTACTGTTGACCCTGATTTTCTCCCAGGCTTGTCAAAAGGGAGTTGACCTGGTCAAATTGACCAAGTCAGGGGCCAAGATCCTCTCCCTTGTGTTCAATGGGTCAACCTGAGTCTGTTGAGCCCAGACCCAGGCCCTGGGTCAACCTGGTTGACCAGTCAACCCAGGTTGACCATTAGACCATATGGGTCTAAATCAAGTCCAAATTAGATTCAAAACCCAATTCAGGGCTCTCAAGCCCTATTTCTCTCCTCCACTGGTTCAGTGGGTCAGGCTTGACCCATTGGGCCCAGTCTTGGTCCTGGGGTCAACCTGGTTGACCAGGTCAACCCAGGTTGACCCAATAGGCCCTAATAGGCTTAAATCAAATCCTAATCAGATCCAAGCCCAACCAGGACTTCAAGGCTCATACCCTCATCTTGGACCCACTTGACTAGGGTTGACCAAGTCAACCCTTGGCTTGGTCAACCTAGGCCATCAATAGGTCAAAATGACCTATTTAAGACCTATGGAAGCCATTAAGGACCTTCCAAGTGGTCCCTTGACCCAGTCACGGCCTAGGATGTCTAGAGCCCTCCTAATCAAACCTAGAAGCCATCCTACCGTTCATCCTAAGGCTAGGGGTATAAATAGAGAGTTGGGCTTCATTAGAAAGGACTTTGGCTCTTGCCCGATCTCTAAGCCCCCAAAAGCCTGTGAGATTTCGTGTGAGAGCTCCCTAGACTCCCCCCTACTTTCCTCGAGCCGAAGACCACCGGTCAACCCGCCGGCGGCGAGATTCCGGTGACCCGAAGCTTAGGACGTCTAAGGCTTCGATCCACTCGATCCAGAGCTTGTTTGAACGCGACTTCAACTAGGAAATTGTACGAGGACAATCAACAAGCTCAACCGAATAAACCTCGAAGATCCAACGGTATAATTTCCCTAAAACCCTTACCCTAGGCCACAACACATCAAGTTAAATAGCTTTTTACACACTTCGTTTTAGGTCATGAGATTAGTCCCACACGATTTCTGTTCATACATAGACTCTAGATCTAAAATTTCATCAAAAAATACTCACCCGATCGAGAGAACGAGGCGAAAAAACACACTCAGCCTTCGGTTTCGCCCTAGCTCTTCGCAGGCGAGATCTCTGCCGTTGATCGCTCGATCAACGGCGGAGATCCCGTCGTTCCGCGGTTCCATCCGAACCGCTTGACTGACCCGCGGTTCCGCTCGCCACGTGGAACGATCCGGAGCGTCCGTTCAAACCGCGGACGATCGAACGGCGGAGGGAACTAGTCCTACGTGGCTAAGTGGCGTCGACCGCGGCAATCATTGCCGCGGTCATTACGCAATGATTGCCCGCTGCGGCAATCATTGCCCCAGGACCGCGGGCCCAATGCGAGCCCGCCGCGTGTCCCAGCCAGCCGCCGTAGCGCGGTTTCTCTCCCCAATCATTGCCGGGACCGCGGAACCAGTCCCGGGCCGACACGTGGTTGACCGCCGCCGTACCGAGCCGCCGCCGCCGCCAAATGTTTTTTTTTTAAATAATATTTATTTTAAAATATGTTTTATTTGTATTTTAAAAATCAGAAAAATTTAAATAAAATTTAAATAATTATTTAGTTATTATTATTTACAATATTTTAAATTATTTATGAAAATTATTTATTATTATTATTATTATTATTATTATTATTTTATTATTATTATTTTAATCATTTTTTTTTCATTATTATTATTATTATTATTATTATAATTATTATACTATTATTATTTTAATTAGTTTAATTATTTTAATTATCATTATTTTTATTATTATCATTATTATTATTATCATTACTTTAATTATTTTAATTATCTTAATTATTATTAGTATTATTATTATTATTATTATTGTTATTACTTTAAGTTATTTTAATCATGTTATTATTATTATTATTATTATTATTTTGTTATTATGATTATATTATTATTATATTATTTAAAACCTATTTTTTAATCTATTATTACTATTATTAGCATTATAATAATATTAATATTTATTTACATTATTATAATATTTTGATTACTATTTATTTTAAAATTCAGATATTATATATCTGATTTATTTTGAAATTATTATTTATTTTCAAATATTAATTATTTTAAAATCACCTTTAAATCTATTTAACTTCAAAAATTCATAACTTTCTCGTTTTAAATCGGATTTTTACGTGCAATACCTCGTTCTTTTCAGAAAAATATGAACTTTGATTTAAAATTATTTCCTACATCTAATTCTGTCCTTCTGGATGTTTTCTGTATTACTTGGTTACTTAATTATTTAAATATTATTTATTAATATAATTAATTATTTTAAAATAAAAATTATTTTAAAATCCCTGGTGGCTGGTAGACCTCCCATGCCTATGAATTGAACTATTTTCAACTATCTTATCTTTAAACCTATATTATTATATATTTATGATATTTATGTATTTTAAAGCTTATTTTAAAATTAAATATTATTTAAATCCCTAATTTTGGGAGGTCTACCTCTTTGAAATTTTAAACCTAGACTATATGTTTGAAAAGCATTCATGTGGGAGAAGGATTAGTGAATGATTGTATCCCAATCATTCACTAATCACTTCATTAGGCTTCTTTACTTAGTGTTTTCGTAGTCCTTGCATGTGTAGGTTGCACAAGCACGTAGCCTAGGCTCTCCTAGATTTAAGGACATGGCTTGGTGTGTTTATATCTGCTGCATTTACCCTCTGTATTATGCCTAAGGGTTAGTTACTTCATTTCACTCCTATATAACGTAGTGACACCCTAAGGACAACAATTAAGGACCCGTCTAGCAAACTTAGAAAAATTCCAGGAATTAGGGTAGAACCCCGAATGACTTGAAATTTGAAACACTTAAACATAGTGACATCTAAACCCCTCAGAATTTTCTAGGAATTTTCTGAACTCTTTAAAACACTTAATTAGCAAACCCTAATTACCCGTTAATTAAGCCTTAGAAACTTCAGAAAAATCTAATAAATCCATTTTAAATCAGAAAAATACCCATAATACCTCAAACTCTCCAAAATTCATTCCCCAACCTTAGATAATTAGGGCCCCTTAATTGAACCTTAATCTGGACTTTAATTCAACCTTAATCAAAAATCACCTTTTTGCCTTAATTAAATCATTAAAAATTATTAAAAATCCCAAATTTTCCCCAAACACTTGGGAACACCTTCTTAGGTCATTTCTGACCTTTGGGGGTGATTCCAATCAGTTTGGAGCTGATTTGGGCCAAAACCCCCAAAATACCCCTAATTAGGCAATTTCGATAATTCCTTTAATTGCCCCAACTTCTAAAAATCATAACTAATTACAGAAAATTCCAAAATGGGCAAACTAAAAGGCATTCAACTCATATTAAGGTCTAGTATTTATTAAAAATATTAGGTGTCCAGAAACCAACTGAAATTAAAAAGTCAACTCTTCGGTCAACCGTAGTCTATAGTCTAGGGCCCGAAACTTCTAAAATTCATAACTTTGCGTAGGAAACTCCAAATCCAGCAAACTAAAAGGCATTCAACTCACATTAAGGTCTAGTATTTGTTAAAAATATTAGGTGTCCAGAAATCAACTTAAATCAAAAAGTCAACAATCCGGTCAAACTTAGTTCAAAACGAGACCAAAACTTCAGAAATTCATAACTTTGGATAGAAGAATCCAAACTGGGCATGCTAACTGTCTAACTGATCAGGTTAAGGCCTAGTATTTTATAAAAATATTAGCTGGTCATAAATACCCTTTAATCAAAAAGTCAATTTTGGACCCCCTTTTACTTAGTGTATAGGTGGACCCCGAACCCCCTAAAACTCACTAATGCAATTTAAACTTTAAATATTATTACCCTAAGAACTAAAACTGATCCACACATTAAATCAACTAAGATGGATCTCAATTCACTAATATTTGGACTTTAAATAAAATTCCCTTTTCAGACCTACAACCAACCTGGACAGTAGGCAACTGTAACTAACTACCCAGCTTAGGATCTACCTCAGCTACACAGCTTTTCACACACATCTAGATGGTTTGTTAGGGCACCACTTCTAGACCTAGGCTAGGCCGGTGTTTACTTTTCTGTTGTGTGCCGAGATTTCTGAGATTTCACTGCATGTTGTGATTGAATGATTGGTGTGTTTGTTTACTTTTACTGCACTCTGGGAATTGATGTGATTGCACGATAGACTACCCATAGGTTAGGATCGAGGTTGATACTAATGATGTTTTCTGCAGGTGGCCATGCTCATGCAGCGCTAAATATAAGGGGGGCAATAATCATGATTTAAAAATTAATGCTGTTTTATGCAGGTGCTTCAGAAATTGCTCAGCCCCCCTAAATAAATGAGGGCTAAAATAATAAATCATTATAAATTGCTACAGGTGCTCCAGAGCTTGCTTAGCCCTCAAAACAATTAAGAGCATGGCCAGTGTGGCTGTGATGAGTATTTTATTTTCCCTATAATTGCTTGTGATATATTAAACTGCTTGGGATGATTTTTTAGGATAACCTTGCAGGAGCGTCTAGAATTTACTGCTTTCATTTAATGTAATTGATTGTAATATTGGTTAAGAGTTGTGAAAGTTCATTTTGAGTGGGGATACTAGGATCCAAAGGTTGGATTCCAAAGAGGAAAGGACACCCAATATGAGGATAGTCCTTTTCTATTTGGAAATCCAAATTTGGATCATTCTACTACTTGAAGAATCAAAGGAAGTTGAATCCAAGGAGTCCAAGGAGCTCAGATCCGAGGAGTCCAAGGAAGAGAAGATCAAGAAGATGAAGACCAAGAGTATCCCACTCAAAATAACTTGCGTCAATCTTAGGATTAGAAATCCGGGTTGTTGGCAGTGGTGCCCGGCCACTTTAATTTTCTGCAGACCCTGGGTTGTAATTAAGGGCAGTTGGCCTATGGACATTTATTAATTTGTTTGGATAATTTTGATGTGTTTTATGATTGTGTGCCTCTAGGATTGTTTGCTTTTCTTAGTTTCTTGGCGTTTTGCATGTCGCTTTTGTTTTAGCCTGGATTTCGTTAGGCTCTTTAAGGACTAAAACTTTTTCTACTCCAAACTAACATTCAAATTTTAAGATTTAAATAATTTAGAAACTTAACGACCTAGGGAATTGCCGGAATCGTCCGGGGTAGCATGCATATCGTTGCATTTCTCTCTTTCCTTCTATAAGACACTTCCCCGCCCGTGGGTAGAGTCCGGATAATCTGACCTATGAGGATGAGGTGCCGGACCTGGGGAAGCCCAGTCTAATTCTAAAAATTATTTTATAAGCCTTTTTAAAGTTCTGTGCATACCTGATTTGGATACTTTGACTAGCATGCATTGCATTAGAAACTAACTAAATCAAAATTTTAATTGCATTAGTCATAGGAGCATTCACCCAACATCAGTCTGGGGCCAATTAGGAAATCCTCTAGATGTCGGCCCTACTTCCCAGAACTATAAACCCACCTACCCATCTTTCATAAATGACTGGACAGCATGGTTTTAAAGCGATTAGGTGGTTAGCTGGCTCCCTCTTCTAGGCCGGGGTAAGTCCAGGTTTTGCATTGCATTAGTTAGGACACGGGTGTTAGTGTTGCGTAGAACACTAAACCCATTAGATTTAGGATTCAAGGCTACTATTGTTTCGTAGTGCGCCTCATCAGTAGGTAGGTCTTCTGTCTTCAGAAGACCCTAAACCCTACATATCCGCGCCACACGGATGACGCCACCTCCATCCTTCCCTCCTGCATGTTTCGAGTGCATGATTTATTTATTTTTTTCTCCAGTTTCTTCTCACTACCTTAGTCCCTCCGGATGCTGATGTGAGCCGTGCATGTTGACTAAGCCTAGTTGAACCTCTCTTTCCCTTCGAGTAGGGCTTCCTAGTCTTCCCCCTATGTGCCAATCCCAATTTAGAAAGAATAATGTAGAATCCTTAATCGAGAGTATTCTCAGGCCCCGGCTTGAGATGTAATTAACCACGGGGGCTTGCGCCCGTGGGAAACCGAATCCCACTCTCAAATAAACCCCATTCGAGCTAATGTATCGGGTGGGGGAAACCCGTTGTGATTAGATTGTACATATTGTTATCCATCGGGTGTGCTGGTGAGAGCCACTATCCTCAATGGTTAATCGTATGCATGATCGAATCTGCTCTTCCATTGGCCAGATACTGTCTCCCCTCGCGGGGCGATGGTGTCTGTAGTGTCCTTTCGGAGGTCCACAGGTTTCTGGCGACCACGGTGGGACAGGTTTCTCTCTCCATCTTTGGATTCTATATTATCCTTTTCTTGTGTGTACTCCGGGATTGGTACTCCTTAGATTAGGTCCGTCCCACTCTTAGTTAGGGTCCTTCCTTAGTTAGGATCGTTCTTCTTTTTCTTAGTAAGGGTTCCCCCCTAGCTAGGATTCTTTCTTTTCGTTCTTCTTAGTTAGGGTTTCCCCCCCAACTAAGCTTTCCTCTTTCGGACCTTCTAGGTCATTCCGTCCCTTATCTATCATTCATCTTCTCGTTATTTCTTACTAATCATTTTAAATTTCTTTTCTTCTTCTTGGCAGACAGTGTCATGGCTTCCTTCGTGCCTTCCGTTACCTTCAGTTTTGGTTCTGACGCGCGGGTGACACTTCCTGAGTCCCTGCTAGCCAGTCCTCCCGCTGGAGGAATCACTTTTGGTTCCTTCACTGACTCGGCCTTCGTCACTCTTGGCGGGCCGACCCCTGCTGAGGCTGCTGCCTACTCTCCTCCCCAGAGGAGGGCTCGCGCAGCCATGCGACCTTTTGGACGTCCAGTTGCTCGGCGGACAGCCCGGGCACCTGCTCGTCCTACTCCTGTTCGTGTGCAGCCGGCACACCCTGTGGCTAGGCAGCCAGTGCCTAGACCACTCCCAGTTCAGCCCACTCGTCCAGCGGTTAGGCGACCAGTGCCTACTGCACCTGTTGTTCAGACTGCCCCGGCCCCTCAGCGCCGGCAGACAGTGGTTACCCCTGTTGTTACTCCGGCAGAGGCAGCTCGTGTTCGGGTTCCCCCTCCTTCTTCCTCTAGAAGAGGGGTGCCCAGACCGAGGCTCCTTCGCCTTCCTCCCGTCGGGTTTCAGCTTTCGCTCGACTGTCTCACCCAGAGACCCTCGTGCAGACCCCGACACTTCCCGTACTTCCTGTTCCCCCTGCCACTCAGGTGGTGGGTTCAGATGTTGCTTCGTCTTCCGCCTCCGGCCTTGGGAGAAGGGCCCGGAGGAATAGAAACCGTAGACTTCGGTTGACTGCATCCGAGGCAGATAGACAGTGGATGGCAGATTCGTTGGCTCACCAGGAGCCAGTTCAGAGGAGAGTGGTCCCTAGGCAGCGGGCACCACGACCAGTTGCAGCTTCCCCTACCCCGGACGTTACAGTTACCCCTGAGATAGCAGCGGTTCAGGGAGGACGCTTCTCCCACTGACACATAGTGGTGACGAGGAGGACGTTGCTCGCATTGCGGCGGCCTCTCCTGTCGCTACTACTTTACCACGCGCTAGGGTCCCCAGGGATGATGCTGCTCGAACCCTCTCTCAGAGGATTCGGAGTATTATCCGCTTAGCGCGGGGTCGAGGCCCTGTCAGTCGAGAGAGGTTTACTCCACCAGATTTCTCAGGCGTCCGTTCAGTTGCAGAGACAGACTGCTAGACAGAGGTACAGGTGGCAGAGAGGACAGCCACCCAGACAGCCTGTCAGTTCAGTTCGTTGGCGAGACCACAGACAGTTACTCCGGTTGTTGGACGACGCTCACGTCGTCATGGACAGAGGCAGCAGTTGGAGCCCCCCAGACCCCAGCTCCCTTCAGTTGTAGTAGCTCTGCAGCAGTCAGTTGCCCCTACTGGGCCCCATCGCAGTAGATGGGTGTGGAGACGACGACAGGCAGAGTCCCCTGTCGATGCAGTACAGCCAGTTCAGGCAGTTGAGCAGTTAGAGGCAGTTGTTCCTTCCGGATCAGAGGCAGTTCCGATGGTCTGTGATGCAGCAACGGACGATGATGCTACAGTTTCTCCTAGTGGTTCACCGGTTCGGGCTGAGCCAGCCCTTAGCCCTTACGAGACTTCTTCCCTTTGAGTCCGTATGCAGAGGACTTCCATCAGACCCTCTACGAGGATGATGCACTTGAGGATGATTTACTCGAGGAGGAGTCAGATGGAGATATACCGGTACACAGAGTATGCGTGGTTACTAGACGTGGCCACTCAGATGAGCAGATAGAGGCAGATGATGATGATGAGCAGGGAGAAGCTGAGGTATGAGGATCTCCCCGGTCAGTTGAGACAGATGCCACAGTACTACAGTTACAGACTCAGATGGCAGAGATGGCCAGGGCCATGGCAGCGATGACAGCTCAGTTGACAGCTTTGGGGGCGATGCCCCAGATGACGGGCGTAGGCACTCCTGCTACGTCAGGGACGAGCCAGCAGCACCACCTGTAGTAGCACCAGGTCCTGTGGGAGTAGACAGGGCCCAGAGAGCAGTTCCGGTGGCACCGACAGCAGTTGCTTTTACTACCCCAGTCCAGAGTCAGTCAGTTCAGTTGTCAGCCGGACAGATTCAGGATCTGATTGCCCAGAAGGTCGAGCAGGCCATTTCCTCCAGGAAGTCTGGAGAGGTAGTTAGCAGGGGGCGTCCTTACCCAGTAGAGTACGAGCACGAGCCCTACCCCCCTGGTTTTGTCCCTCCTAGGTTCAGAGTCTTTGATGGGTTTGGGAACCCGAGGCAGCACGTGCCCAGTACCGAGCCATCTGTTGCAACATAGGAGGGAACGATGCACTGATGTTGAGATCTTTGTCAGCAGTTTAGTTGGGGTGGCCTTTGCCTGGTACGCCGACCTCCCCAACGATTCAGTACGTACCTTTGCAGAGCTGGAGCAGTTGTTTGTTCAGAGGTTTGTCAGTGCAGAGCACCGAGTTACAGTTGGAGAGCTAGTTGTGACTAGACAGCGGCCCCGAGAGCCTCTCCCAGATTACATAGTCAGATGGAGGAACCTCAGCCTACAGTGTGAGCCCCAGTTACAGGAGCAGCATGCAGTAGAAATTTTATTGAAGAACATAGATGGTCCGATAGCACCTTATCTGAAGGGTTTCAGCATCAGAACCTTTCAGAAGTTGTTGACAAAGGTGATCAGTTTGCAGGACAGCATACCCGATGCAGTCCCTCCTAAGGTTGAGAGTCAACCTTCGCGTAGACCTCAGTGGCAGGAGTCATCAGGAGCACCTCCACCTAGGAGAGGGGAGGTACACAGTACTTATGGACCATCAGATAAGGGCAAGAAGCCCTTAGTCAGTTCAGCACCACCTCAGCAGTCTCACACACCGGGCCAGTCAGCAGTGCAGTCTAGACCCTCCCGTAGGACCCCAGAGAGTCAGCAGTACCTACGGGAGAAGCTTAGTAAGGAATATCCCTTTAAAAGGGAAAGTGTGATGAAGATCTTCAAGTTCCTTACTAAGAGAAACATCTTAACATTCCTGAACAACAATAGAGTGGAAGAGGAAGGGCAGACAGAACACCCACTCTATTGTCCATTTCACAGACATATCGGGCATGTTATAGAAGACTGCTATGTGTTCAAGGACAGAGTTGAGAAGCTCATGGCTAGTGGGCAGATCCACCTACAGGACAGCGACCTGGTTCAGCCCAAGGGCAAGACACCTCAGACAGTTCAGATGATCTCGGGCTCCAGTAGTTGTAGTGACAGCCAGAGTGGCAGACAGAGCAGTAGTGGCAGATCACCCAGAGGTTCTGAGGGGGGAGTGGCAGTTAGCACTCTCTCGGAAGACGAGGCAGATGATCCGACAGACAGTTCAGAGTTCAGAGGCAGTTGAGAGGAGGCCTACCCAGGCCAAATCGACAGTTGCCAGCCCAGTTTCTTCGCCAGCACCTTTTTCTTCTCCTGTTGTAGTGCCTACTGAGCACATTTCTTTTCCTATTTTATGTAATAAAAAGATGTATGAAAAGGAAAAGTTTGTTGTAACTTCTGAGAGGAAGACGGGACGCCTTCCAGCACTTACGCTGAAGGATTTCGTTCTCCCTTCAACTGATGATGAAATAATAGAAGAAGGTGATTCTGGCTACTTCTGGTGTTCTGCTCCTACTTTTATTTCTTCTAGCACTCGCTCTTTCAATATTTTACATGTTTCTTATGATGGTTCTGTATGTGATGAAGAGTCTGAGTGTGATGAGGAACCAGTCTTTATGATTCCGGAGGGTGGTTGTTACATGGATTCAGAAGATGAATCCGAGAACCCACTCCAGTCACTTTCCTTGGAGCCAACACATGCCATCACCGTTGAACCAAGTGAATCTCCTGTCAAAGATGACTCGATACAGGAAGTTCACTTGCGTTCAGGGAAGGTTCTTCCACCTAGGATGGCTAAGAATACAAAAGAAAAAGATAAGAACATTGTTACCCAGCAGGACGATCCTATCCCTTCCTCCCAAGAGCAGTCTAAGGAGAAAGGGAAAGGCCCTCAGCTGGAGGTCGATTACAATGTGTTGGCCCATTTAAGGAAAATTCCCGCCCTTCTCAGTGTCTATGACGCTTTGATGATGTCTTCTGACTTGAGAGAGACCCTGGTAAAAGCACTACTCGAACCAGAGTCCTATCAAGCCTTCTTTGCTTCCGAATCTGTTGGAGATGCATGCCTTTTGAGAGAGACGCCGTGCATTACCTTTTCAGATCGTGATCTCCTCTTGGGTACCTCTGATCACAATCGTCCTTTGTATGTCACCGCTGAAGTCAATGGTTATGAGTTGAACAGGGTCCTCATTGACCAAGGAGCTTCAGTAACATCCTGAGTTATGAAACTTTGAAGAGCCTCTCCCTGGGTCATTTGAAGTTAACCTCCGATAAGATTATGTTGAAAGGCTTCAATGACCAAGGACAGCGTGCCCTAGGGTCTATCACCCTACCCCTGAAGTTTGGAAATTTCCTTACTGAGGCGAAGTTTCATGTGATCGAGGCGGATACTTCATACAGGGCTCTCTTAGGAAGGCCCTGGATTCATGAGTATGGAATGGTGCCCTCCACCCTGCACCAATGTATGAAGTATATGAGGAATGAAGTCGAGTACTCCATTCCCGGGGATACCCAACCCTTTTCCGTGTATGAGGTCTCTATTTATGATGATGCTGAGCATTACATACCTCGTAAGAAGAGTAAACCTCCTTCTGCCCAGTCACCAGTGACACCTGCCAGTACTGTACAGGGTCCTGTACAGCTACCTGTGCAAGGTCCGTCACAGGTTAGTATTGAGGCAGATACCTCCACTGCAGATCCTGTTAGATCTCCTTTCCAATTTGCAGTTGGGCACGATGTTCCCCCTAGTAGAGGTAGGGGAGAGCGAGGTAGAGGTAGAGGTAGAGGATCGACTCGCCCGCCGCGAAACTACGATACTCAAATCCCTCCTCCCTCATATCTTTATGCTTCTCCTTTGACTGTCGAGTCCGACTCCTCTGACGATGAGATGATCACTACCCCTCATCGCTCAGCTCCCTCACCAGCCCCGGACTTCATTGATTATAGTTCACTGCCTACCTTTTGTAGGTACCTGATACCCGAGGGTGGTTTAGTTATTGACAGTGGTTCAGACGAGGAAGTAGACCCCCGACGTCAGACCACTAGTCAACAATCCCTTTCCCGTCAGATACGTGGAATAAGAGTTGAGGAGTCTCACCAAAGATCTTTGGTTACCCCCTCCACTAGTGATGGTGGCGCACCACAAGTTAGAGGTCGCCCTCCGCCTCCTCTGTACGAAACCTTTGTGCCACCACGAGCTAGTGAGTGTGCCTCGTTATCCCATAGTGTAGGTGCCCCACTGGGTCCTGGGAGTCAGGGTTCAGCGGAGACCGCTATGGATAACAGGGTCACGACTGCCCCTCGTTATTTTTCTCCTTTCGTGGAAGACTGTGTAGAGCGGGGTGCAGTCATCTCGACTTGGTCAGATGAACAAGCTCTACGACAGGCTCGTGTTTGGCGGACTGATATGCCTCAAACTAAGCAAGGCTTAGGTTATGTCGAGCAGAGCTCACCTAACCATGCTAACATCCGAACGGTTTCCCACTCATACCCGGTTGTTTCTCTTACCGATAAAGAAGACCCGGGTGATGATGAGGACAGAGTACTCGATGCTCCTCAAGAGTTTGAAGATGGCATCACTTCCGCCATGGACGAGTTGTGTGAGGTAAACTTATGCACTGAATCAGATCCTAGACCTATTTTTCATAGTGTCTTGTTATCTGACTCAGAGGCTCAAGAATACATCGAGCTACTCTCAGAGTTTAAAGATTGCTTTGCCTGGAACTACACCGAGATGCCTGGTCTAAATCCAGATGTAACAGTCCATAAACTAGCCATTAAGTCTGACGCAGTCCCTGTTAAACAAGCACCTCGTAGGATGAGGTTAGAAATAGAACAACAGGTGATCGCTGAAACTAAGAAGCTTATAGAGGCCGATTTCATTCGTGAAGAGAAGTACCCTACTTGGCTTGCCAACATTGTTCCAGTCCGGAAAAGAACGGGCAGATTCGTGTCTGTATCGACTTCCGTGATTTAAACAAGGCATGTCCTAAGGACGATTTTCCTCTTCCTATCCCCGAGCTTATGGTGGATATAGCGTCGTCCCATAGCATTTTCTCCTTCATGGATGGTTCATCTGGTTACAATCAGATAAAGATGGACCCCGAAGAGGAAAAGTTTACTGCGTTTCGCACACCTATAGGTGTGTTCTGCTACAAGGTGATGCCCTTTGGTCTCAAGAATGCCGGGGCCACCTATCAACGTGCTATGACTGTTATCTTCGACGAGATGATACACGAGCAAGTTGAATGCTATGTGGATGATCTGGTAGTCAAAAGCAAGGTCCGTGGAGATCACCTTCGAGATCTACGAATCATTTTTGAACGCCTACGCAAATATGATTTGAAAATGAACCCTCTAAAATGCGCATTTGGAGTTAGTGCAGGAAAGTTCCTGGGGTTTATAGTTCGCTACCGTGGCATTGAGATTGATCCTTCCATGATCAAAGCCATAGTAGATCTAAAACCCCCTAAAAGCCTTACCCAGCTAAGGTCTTTTCAAGGAAAGCTAGCCTTCCTGCGGAGATTTATCTCCAATTTGTCTGGTAGATGTCACCCCTTTGCTGCCCTGGCAAAGAAAGACGCCCGCTTTCACTGGGATGAGCGTTGTCAGGAGGCCTTTGAGAGTATAAAGCGTTACCTGATAAACCCCCCTGTTTTAGCTGCACCCATCCCGGGGAGGCCGTTAATTCTCTACACTACGGCCCTGGATGAGTCCTTGGGTGCATTATTGGCTCAAGAGAATGAGGAAGGCAAGGAGAATGCCTTGTACTACCTCAGTAGACGTTTGATACCCGCAGAGCTGAAGTACCCCGCGATGGAAAAGCAGTGTTTAGCTTTGATCTTCGCGGTACAGAAGCTTAGGCATTATATGCTTTCACATAAGGTCAACCTAATCTCTCGAGTCAACCCCTTGCAGTATCTGATGACCCGTCCGACCCTCTCAGGTCGTCTGGCACGATGGTCTATGATCCTACTGCAGTTCGACATCACTTTCGTCCCGCAGCGGGCCGTCAAAGGACAGGCTCTAGCTGATTTTCTTGCTGCTCACCCGATCCCTGCAGACTCCCCACTCAATGATGAGCTGCCTGACGAGCTAATCATGAGTGTGGTGGAGCAGGAGTCCCCTACTTGGGAGTTTTACTTTGACGGTGCGTCGTCCGTTAGAGCCTTGAGCCCGAATGAAACTCCTATAGTTAGGGTAGGTCTGGGCCTCATTTTCGTATCCCCTGAAGGTCACACTCTGAGATATTCCTACAGTCTTTCAGAACCTCATACTAATAATGAAGCTGAGTACGAAGCTCTGATTTTGGGACTAGAGTTGGCCATTCAGATGAATGTCATGCGGGTGAAAATCTTTGGAGACTCACAACTGATCATAAATCAAGTAGCGGGAGTCTACAAAGTGCTTAAACCTGAGCTCTCGCCTTATCACAGCAAGGCAATGGAGCTCTTGTGTTTGATTCCTGAAGTGACCTTAGCTAAAATCCCTAGATCTGCCAATGGCAAGGCAGATGCATTAGCTAAGTTAGCAAAGGAACTGGCTGACCCAACTG
The DNA here is from genome assembly GCA_019925795.1 of Dendrobium chrysotoxum. NCBI lineage: Eukaryota > Viridiplantae > Streptophyta > Magnoliopsida > Asparagales > Orchidaceae > Dendrobium > Dendrobium chrysotoxum. The sequence continues at coordinate 14,321 of JAGFBR010000726.1, forward strand.
GCAACCCACTGTCTATCGTTGTCCAGTGCCGTCAAGCCCTACGCCCCGCAGACCTGTCTTCTCCCGATCAGACCCTCACAGTGTTCTCAGTTGAGGAAGAATCAGACTGGAGAGTACCCTTTATAGAGTATTTGAAGCATGGCAGGCTTCCAGATGATAGATCTCTTGCTGCCCAGGTCAGAAAGAGGGCCCTATCATTCACTTATGTGAACGATACCTTGTATCGACGTTCTTTCGACCAAATGTGGTTGCGTTGCCTCAACAACGAGGAGGCTCGTAAGGTCATGGGCGAGATACATGAAGGTCTTTGCGGTGCCCATCAGTCCGGACCAAAAATGAAAGGCAGAATTAAACGTCTCGGTTACTATTGGCCGACTATGATCCGTGATTGTATGGAGCACGCTAGAAAGTGCCACCAGTGCCAAGTTCATGGCACGGTGATTCACCAACCCCCTAATCCGCTGCACCCTACTGTATCATCTTGGCCATTCGAGGGCTGGGGCACGGATGTAGTGGGTCCTATTGACCCTCCTTCCTCTAAGGGCCATAGGTTCATTTTAGCTGCCACTGATTACTTCTCTAAGTGGGCAGAGGCTGTGCCACTTAAGGAAGTTAAATCAGAAGATGTGATGCGTTTCTTTCGTGATCATATTATCTATCGCTTTGGTGTCCCACGCCGTATCATTTCAGATAACGGCCCGTCGTTTAGAAGCACCAAAATTGCTAGATTTGCCCGTCGCCATAACATCAATTGGCGATACTCTTCAATTTACTATCCCAAGGCCAATGGCTTGGCGGAAGCATTCAATAAAACTCTCGTGCAATTAATAAGAAAAATCCTGGTTGCAAACAAACGAGAGTGGCACGATAGACTTCCCGAAGCACTATGGGCCTATAGGACTACATACCGTACTCCTACTCAGTCTACCCCATATGCTTTGGCTTTCGGGGTCGAGGCCGTCCTCCCACTTGAGGTCGAGCTCCCCTCGCTACGTGTGGCAGTCAGCCACAATCTTTCCCACGAAGATAACGCCCGATTACGGATGGAAGAGCTTGATGGTTTAGAAGAGCTTCGCCTACAAGCTTATCAGAACCTCAAACTATACCAGGCACGTATGGCTCGATCACATGATCGCCTTGTCCGACCCCGTGCTTTCCGGGTTGGCGAGTTGGTCCTTGTTTTACGCAGACCTATCATTTCGCGCCGTCGCCGAAGTGGTAAGTTCGAGCCTGTTTGGGAAGGCCCCTTTGCTGTAGAGCAAGTTTATGAAGGTGGTGCCTACCTACTCGTTGATGCCAATGGTGTTCACCCTATGCCTGTCATCAACGGGCAGTACTTGAAAAAGTACTATGCCTGAGTTCACTCTTCGAGAGGAAGGGGGTCTCCCTACCGCCTGTAAATACTCCCCTGTATATGTCCCCCCTTTGGAGGGGCTTCTTCACTTTTCGACAGTCTGTGTGGCCACGACGATTTGTCCTCTACCACACGATGTTTGTTACGAGAAGTATGAGGCTATCCTTAGGGGTGATGAGGTGAGATGATATGATCCGTACACTGACATAAACTCTGGTCTCTATCATCTCCCTTGTCTGAACTCTTCTAGGCCAGATTTTGACCCATATCAATCCAAATACAAATTCAAGTTCTATTTTCAATAGTGGGATCTTTAAATTTAATATGCAAAATTTTTAAAAGAAAGATTAATCTGAGAAAAGTCTGAGAGCTTGAGACACAAGGTGGACTTTTTTTAGAGAATTTTTCCTTAGAAAGTATAGAATTTATTTTTCCTAATGAAAGACTTACCCCTGTCTTCTTTAGAAAATTAAGTAATTGGTAGTTGACTCCTCTAAACGCTTGAAGGACAATTATAATGATTCAAAAGAAAAATATATGCCTTCTCTCTCATCCCTTGCTTAGGGATGATTTCCTATTTTGAACTAAAATCTATATCAAATTGAAATTAGATTTAGAGACGCGTATTTTCCCAATCATCTTGCAGTTTTCTATCTCATAGGTGTCTTTCGCAGGCTGATGAATCTACCTCATAATTTTCTTATTCAAGTCGTTCACTCTTATCATAGGATTGGATTTGCTTTGTGGATTTTTCTTCCTTGCACAAGAGAGTGAGTTTTTCTTCTCTTATGTTTGGAGGATAATCTTACAACTGAGAAAATTTTTTTTTTTTTTAGGGATTTAGAAAGGGAGCCAGTTACAAAATGAAAGATACACAAAGTGTATCAAAAGTGAAAAGATGCGCAGTGCGCCAAAAATCAAAGATACACAAAGTGTATCAAAAGTGGAAAGTTGCGCAAAATGCGCCATAAAGTCAAGGATACACAAAGTGTATCAAGTAATTAAAAGGTGCGCAGTGCGCCAAATTAAGTTGAGGGGCTCAAAATGAGCCCAAAGTGGATAAGTAAATGGCTTCCCTTTCTTGTGAATCTCTAAGTCTCAGAAAATCCATACCCCTTGATATTTGTGATACTTGAATTTGAAAATCGTGATTTTAGATTCGTCATCGTGCAAGGATGTTCTATTAGATATAAAAATATTTTCATGCAAGAAGATTGAGAAGATCCAGTTTCTCTCTCTAATTTACACCCTTTTGAATTAGATATTTATTCAGAATATGTAACGGAGAAAGCCCAGCTTGGCTTGTAGGGAGCTTAAGCTGGGTTAGCAAAATTTAAATCCCTAACCTTCTCGGGTTTAGATGGAGTCAACCTATATTGCTGAACTTTCGGAACCTTTTTTTTTAAAGGTTCAAGATGATTCAGAGGTTAATTTTTCATTTCTAAAAATAGTCTTTTCACTCTCTGATGAAATTTTCACTCTTTAGGAAATGTGTGAATCAGACTTCTCTCAGATTAATTGGTAAGGGCTTAAACATCTCTTAGTGGTCCCACTATTGAGTTTGTTTAAATGCTTGCCATATTCTTTTAAAAATTCGTGCACAAAAATATTTTGACCCCACCATCTGATTATAGACCATTCTTAAGGACTGATAAGAGTCTCGCATTTATTGTACCTTCCTCTTCTGAGTTCGGGTAATTTGGGAGTTTCCCCCTCTCTGTCCCCCAGTTTCACTTGGTGCTCCCAAGTGTGGTCTGGAATATCAAAACCAATTCAGAATCCTTTTGTACTGGGTCCATACCAACCTATGCTAGCTAGGGAGGGTAATGTCGATCCACTATCATAACCTAAATTTCATTCACATACCAATCGTATTATGATTGTGCCCCCAGTTTTATTCATGTGACGAATGTGGCCTGAGTTATCAAAGCCAATCCTATATCCCTCTTTGAGTTCCAATCATTAGAGGATGTCCCATACTAGGAGTAACACACGGATATGGTAAACGTTCCCTCTACCGGGTGTTATCTTCGACAGTACGAGACATATTTAGTCTATGATTGTGAACATACAAAAAATGTGCATCTATACAATAAAAGAGGGAAGCTCTCAGTAGAGCAAAACCGGTTGCCCTTGTCACAGGTGGAACCCGGTAATACTCTCTAAGAGCTCAAATTCCCCAAAGTCTTTCTTTCTCTTCTCCTACGAAGCGTCTGAGCGATTGCTTCAAGGATGAGTTTACACTTGTGATTATTATGGTCTTTCACAATCATGATAGTCCTTATTAGTGGTGTGATACATCTTGCTCAAGGTGTTAACATCCCACCTTCGCGAGCTCTGATTCCCTAGTAGGGAATCAGCTCTCCAGTTTCTTTTAGTGACCTACTTTTTCACCCTTGCCTTGCTCTCAGCTACTAGAGCAGTCCTATGGGTTTGGTAGTGTCGCTCCTGCCTCTCACAGGGCCCCCCCGGTCAGGGTGAGTGTTACCGCTGTGATGTTTGATGATTATTGATTTTACTCATAAATCATCTCCCTCAATGGCGAGTGTGTCTCCTCGCCATCCTGAGCTGTTTCCCCAGTAGTGTTGCAGTACGCCTGGTTACCGGCGTTAGCATCACTGACTTGAGAGCTCTGATTTTCTAGCAGAAAAACAACTCAGTTTCTACTTTACTCTCTCTCTCATTCGTACTCTACCCTCAGCTGCTGGGGTAGCTCTACGGATGCACTGATATTATTCCACTTCCCACAGGGTCCCACCAGTTTGTGTGGGTACCACTACTGTGAGCTTTTCATAAATATCATTCATATGTAATGTTACTTCCCTTAGTGGCGAGTGTGTCCCCTCGCTACCCTTGTGTGCTTTCTTAGTTGTGATGCAGTACATCGAGTCTCAGATGTTAGCGTCGCTTCTTAGTGAACTTTGATTTTCTAGCAGAAAATCACTTCACTTGTCTTAGAGTGACATACTTTCCCGCCGTGACCCGACTCCTGGTTGTAGAGCGGTCCCTTGGATGTGTTTATGTTGCTTTCCACCTCTACAGGGTCCCACTAGCTTACGTGGGTGTACCACTGTAGTCTTCTATGATTATTTCTCATTGATATAGTCCTTTTTTCTGTAGCAAGTGTGTCCTCCTTGCTACTTTAGCTACTCAGTGGGAATGAGATTACCCCTCTCACACTTTGTTGAGGGCGTACCTTTCCCTATGGTCTCTTGAGGCATCATTCTGGTGCTTCCAGGTTTGTATGATTTTGGTTTCGCCTAGGCAGTTTCACTGGCATTTGGATACTCGTGGCCACGACGACTTGTCCTCTACCACGTGGTACCCAAAACACTAGTTTGAAACTCCTTAGACGACCCTTCTCTCTTTAAAATTTTCCATTTTCTACTCCTCTTCCCATCCCTACGCATATGCGTGTTAGGGTATGGTTGAGATGACTTTCCCCTGATTGCTCTACTGCAGGCATATGCGCCGGGTAGGCATCAGACTTTACTTGGTTGAGAGTGCCCCACAGAGCCCCTGGGAGGCATATCTCACCATCTCTTTTTCCTGATTGCTCTGCTGCAGGCATATGCACCGAGTAGACATCAGGCTTTACTTGGTTGGGAGCACCCCGCAGAGCCCCTGCGAGGCATAGCTCACCACACCTCTACCCTGACTGTCCTGCCGCTCTGGTAGACATCAGGCCATTACCCTGGTCGTCTTGCTCTGATCAAGCAGACATCAGACTTTACCCGATTGAGTGGGAGCCCGACAGAGTCCCTGGGAGGCATTCCCCACCACCACTTTTACTCTGGATGTTCTGTAAAAGACTACGCAGACTCCAATTTCGTGGCTTATTTACTTTTGCTGAGGTCAGGCAGAAGTATTGAGTCACCCCTATCCGCTGTTCCGAAAGGAGCAGGAGGAGACGGGATCCTTTCACCTTCTATCCTACTGTTTGAAATGAACAGTCAGGTAGTTGGTTTTACTTACCGGTCGAGAGAGCCCGACAGAGTCCCTGGGAGGCATTCCTCACCACCCCTTTACTCTGGATGTTCTGTAAAAGACTACGCAGACTCCAATTTCGTGGCTTATTTACTTTTGCTGAGGTCAGGCAGAAGTATTGAGTCACCCCTATCCGCTGTTCCGAAAGGAGCAGGAGGAGACGGGATCCTTTCACCTTCTATTCTGCTGTTTGAAATGAACAGTTAGGTAGTTGGTTTTACTTTACCTGGTTGAGTGAGCCCGACAGTGTCCCTGGGAGGCATTCCTCACCACTACTTCTTCCCTGATTATTTTGCTCTGATCAAGCAGACATCAGACTTTACTTGGTCGAGTGAGCCTGACAGTGTCCCTGGAAGGCATACCTCACCACCCTTTCACCCTCCATCTTGTTGTTTCGATGCGGTCAGATGGATAGTTGGTTTTCTTTACTACCTCACCTTTTTGGTCTCCCCCTCAGCTCTGCCCTTGCTATAGGGCAAGGTGAGGATGGGATTTCCTTTTACTCTGTCACCTTTTTGTGACATGTTACTATTTTGCTTTCCGCTTTCTCCTTGGCTCTGCCCTTGCTGTAAGGCAAGGCCAGGAGAAGATCCCCCTTTGCTCTCTTTCACCTCTTTTGGTGCTCTTTCCTAGAACCTTTACTCTACTTCTTCTGTCACATTCGGTCAACGCCAACACGAGCGGTTCACTAGTCTGTTCGCCACTCCTGTTGGGGGTCCGTTTGTTGACCCTGATTTTCTCCCAGGCTTGGTCAAGGGAGTTGACCTGGTCAAATTGACCAAGTCAGGGCCCAAGATCCTCTCCCTTGTGTTCAATGGGTCAACCTGAGTCTGTTGAGCCCAGACCCAGGCCCTGGGTCAACCTGGTTGACCAGGTCAACCCAGGTTGACCCATTAGACCCATATGGGTCTAAATCAAGTCCAAATTAGATTCAAACCCAATCCAGGGCTCTCCAAGCCCTATTCTCTCCTCCACTGGACTCAGTGGGTCAGGCTTGACCCATTGGGCCCAAGTCTTGGTCCTGGGTCAACCTGGTTGACCAGGTCAACCCAGGTTGACCCAATAGGCCCTAATAGGCTTAAATCAAATCCTAATCAGATCCAAGCCCAACCAAGGACTTAAAGGCTCATACCCTCCTCCCTTGGACCCACTTGACTAGGGTTGACCAAGTCAACCCTTGACTTGGTCAACCTAGGCCATCAATAGGTCAAAATGACCTATTTAAGACCTATGGAAGCCATTAAGGACCTTCCAAGTGGTCCCTTGACCCAAGTCCACGGCCTAGGATGTCTAGAGCCCTCCTAATCAAACCTAGAAGCCATCCTAACCGTTCATCCTAAGGCTAGGGGTATAAATAGAGAGTTAGGGCTTCATTAGAAAGGACTTTGGCTCTTGCCCGATCTCTAAGCCCCCAAAAGCCTGTGAGATTTCGTGTGAGAGCTCCCTAGACTCCCCCCTACTTTCCTCGAGCCGAAGACCACCGGTCAACCCCGCCGGCGGCGAGATTCCGGTGACCCGAAGCTTAGGACGTCTAAGGCTTCGATCCACTCGATCCAGAGCTTGTTTGAACGCGACTTCAACTAGGAAATTGTACGAGGACAATCAACAAGCTCAACCGAACCTAAACCTCGAAGATCCAACGGTATAATTTCCCTAAAACCCTTACCCTAGGCCACAACACATCAAGTTAAATAGCTTTTTACACACTTCGTTTTAGGTCATGAGATTAGTCCCACACGATTTCTGTTCATACATAGACTCTAGATCTAAAATTTCATCAAAAAATACTCACCCGATCGAGAGAACGAGGCGAAAAACACACTCAGCCTTCGGTTTCGCCCTAGCTCTTCGCAGGCGAGATCTCTGCCGTTGATCGCTCGATCAACGGCGGAGATCCCGTCGTTCCGCGGTTCCATCCGAACCGCTTGACTGACCCCGCGGTTCCGCTCGCCACGTGGAACGATCCGGAGCGTCCGTTCAAACCGCGGACGATCGAACGGCGGAGGGAACTAGTCCTACGTGGCTAAGTGGCGTCGACCGCGGCAATCATTGCCGCGGTCATTACGCAATGATTGCCCGCTGCGGCAATCATTATTTAAAACCTATTTTTTAATCTATTATTACTATTATTAGCATTATAATAATATTAATATTTATTTACATTATTATAATATTTTGATTACTATTTATTTTAAAATTCAGATATTATTATATCTGATTTATTTTGAAATTATTATTTATTTTCAAATATTAATTATTTTAAAATCACCTTTAAATCTATTTAAACTTCAAAAATTCATAACTTTCTCGTTTTAAATCGGATTTTTGCGTGCAATACCTCGTTCTTTTCAAAAAAATGTGAACTTTGATTTAAAATTATTTCCTACATCTAATTCTATCCTTTCTGGATGTTTTCTGTATTACTTGGTTACTTAACTATTTAAATATTATTTGATTAATATAATTAATTATTTTAAAATAAAAATTATTTTAAAATCCCTTGGTGGCTGGTAGGCCTCCCATGCCTATGAATTGAACTAATTTCAACTAGCTTATCTTTAAACCTATATTATTATATATTTATGATATTTATGTATTTTAAAGCTTATTTTAAAATTAAATATTATTTAAATCCCCTAATTTTGGGAGGTCTACCTCTTTGGAATTTTAAACCTAGACTATATGTTTGAAAAGCATTCATGTGGGAGAAGGATTAGTGAATGATTGTATCCCAATCATTCACTAATCACTTCATTAGGCTTCTTTACTTAGTGCTTTCGTAGTCCTTACATGTGTAGGTTGCACAAGCACGTAGCCTAGGCTCTCCTAGATTTAAGGACATGGCTTGGTGTGTTTATATCTGCTGCATTTACCCTCTGTATTATGCCTAAGGGTTAGTTACTTCACTTCACTCCTATATAACGTAGTGACACCCTAAGGACAACAATTAAGGACCCGTCTAGCAAACTTAGAAAAATTCCAGGAATTAGGGTAGAACCCCGAATGACTTGAAATTTGAAACACTTAAACATAGTGACATCCTAAATCCCTCAGAATTTTCTAGGAATTTTCTGAACTCTTTAAAACACTTAATTAGCAAACCCTAATCTACCCGTTAATTAAGCCTTAGAAACTTCAGAAAAATCTAATAAATCCATTTTAAATCAGAAAAATACCCATAATACCTCAAACTCTCCAAAATTCATTCCCCAACCTTAGATAATTGGGGCCCCTTAATTGAACTTTAATCTAGACTTTAATTCAACCTTAATCAAAAATCACCTTTTTGCCTTAATTAAATCATTAAAAATTATTAAAAATCCCAAATTTTCCCCAAACACTTGGGAACACCTTCTTAGGTCATTTCTGACCTTTGGGGGTGATTCCAATCAGTTTGGAGCTGATTTGGGCCAAAACCCCCAAAATACCCCTAATTAGGCAATTTCGATAATTCCTTTAATTGCCCTAACTTCTAAAAATCATAACTAATTACAGAAAATTCCAAAATGGGCAAACTAAAAGGCATTCAACTCATATTAAGGTCTAGTACTTGCTAAAAATATTAGGTGTCCAGAAACCAACTGAAATTAAAAAGTCAACTCTTCGGTCAACCGTAGTCTATAGTCTAGGGCCCGAAACTTCTAAAATTCATAACTTTGCGTAGGAAACTCCAAATCCAGCAAACTAAAAGGAATTCAACTCACATTAAGGTCTAGTATTTGTTAAAAATATTAGGTGTCCAGAAATCAACTTAAATCAAAAAGTCAACAATCCGGTCAAACTTAGTTCAAAACGAGACCAAAACTTCAGAAATTCATAACTTTGGATAGAAGAATCCAAACTGGGCATGCTAACTATCTAACTGATCAGGTTAAGGCCTAGTATTTTATAAAAATATCAGCTGGTCATAAATACCCTTTAATCAAAAAGTCAATTTTGAACCCCCTTTTACTTAGTGTATAGGTGGACCCCGAACCCCCTAAAACTCACTAATGCAATTTAAACTTTAAATATTATTACCCTAAGAACTAAAACTGATCCACACATTAAATCAACTAAGATGGATCTCAATTCACTAATATTTGGACTTTAAATAAAATTCCCTTTTCAGACCTACAACCAACCTGGACAGTAGGCAACTGTAACTAACTACCCAGCTTAGGATCTACCTCAGCTACACAGCTTTTCACACACATCTAGATGGTTTGTTAGGGCACCACTTCTAGACCTAGGCTAGGCCGGTGTTTACTTTTCTGTTGTGTGCCGAGATTTCTGAGATTTCACTGCATGTTGTGATTGAGATGATGCTGGTATGTTTGTTTACTTTTACTGCACTCTGGGAATTGATTTGATTGCACGATAGACTACCCATAGGTTAGGATCGATTTTAATACTAATGATGTTTTCTGCAGGTGGCCATGCTCATGCAGCGCTAAATATAAGGGGGGCAATAATCATAATTTAAAAATTAATGCTGTTTTATGCAGGTGCTTCAGAAATTGCTCAGCCCCCCAAAATAAATGAGGGCTAAAATAATAAATCATTATAAATTGCTACAGGTGCTCCAGAGCTTGCTTAGCCCTCAAAACAATTAAGAGCATGGCCAGTGTGGCTGTGATGAGTATTTTATTTTCCCTATAATTGCTTGTGATATATTAAACTGCTTGGGATGATTTTTTAGGATAACCTTGCAGGAGCGTCTAGAATTTACTGCTTTCATTTAAACTGCTTGGGATGATATTTTATTTTCCCTATAATTGCTTGTGATATATTAAACTGCTTGGGATGATTTTTTAGGATAACCTTGCAGGAGCGTCTAGAATTTACTGCTTTCATTTAATGTAATTGATTGTAAAATTGGTTAAGAGTTGTGAAAGTTCATTCTGAGTGAGGATACTAGGATCCAAAGGTTGGATTCCAAAGAGGAAAGGACACCCAATATGAGGATGATCCTTTCCTATTTGGAAATCTAAATTTGGATCATTCTACTACTTGAAGAATCAAAGGAAGTTGAAATCCAATGAGTCCAATGGAGCTGGGATCCGAGGAGTCCAAGGAAGAGAAGATCAAGAAGATGAAGACCAAGAGTATCCCACTCAAAATAACTTGCGTCAATCTTAGGATTAGAAATCCGGGTTGTTGGCAGTGGTGCCCGGCCACTTTAATTTTCTGTAGACCCTGGGTTGTAATTAAGGGCAGTTGGCCTATGGACATTTATTAATTTGTTTGGATAATTTTGATGTGTTTTATGATTATGTGCCTCTAGGATTGTTTGCTTTTCTTAGTTTCTTGGCGTTTTGCATGTCGCTTTTGTTTTAGCCTGGATTTTGTTAGGCTCTCTAAGGACTAAAACTTTTTCTACTCCAAACTAACATTCAAATTTTAAGATTTAAATAATTTAGAAACTTAACGACCTAGGGAATTGCCGGAATCGTCCGGGGTAGCATACATACCGTTGCATTTCTCTCTTTCCTTCTATAAGACACTTCCCCGCCCGTGGGTAGAGTCCGGATAATCTGACCTATGAGGATGAGGTGCCGGACCTGGGGAAGCCCAGTCTAATTCTAAAAATTATTTTATAAGCCTTTTTAAAGTTCTGTGCATACCTGATTTGGATACTTTGACTAGCATGCATTGCATTAGAAACTAACTAAATCAAAATTTTAATTGCATTAGTCATAGGAGCATTCACCCAACATCAGTCCGGGGCCAATTAGGAAATCCTCTAGACGTCGGCCCTACTTCCCAGAACTATAACCCACCTACCCATCTTTCATAAATGACTGGACAGCATGGTTTTAAAGCGATTAGGTGGTTAGCTGGCTCCCTCTTCTAGGCCGGGGTAAGTCCAGGTTTTGCATTGCATTAGTTAGGACACGGGTGTTAGTGTTGCGTAGAACACTAAACCCATTAGATTTAGGATTCAAGGCTACTATTGTTTCGTAGTGCACCTCATCAGTAGGTAGGTCTTCTGTCTTCCAGAGACCCTAAACCCTACATATCCGCGCCACACGGATGACGCCACCTCCATCCTTCCCTCCTGCATGTTTCGAGTGCATGATTTATTTATTTTTTTCTCCAGTTTCTTCTCACTACCTTAGTCCCTCCGGATGCTGATGTGAGCCGTGCATGTTGACTAAGCCTAGTTGAACCTCTCTTTCCCTTCGAGTAGGGCTTCCTAGTCTTCCCCCTATGTGCCAATCCCAATTTAGAAAGAATAATGTAGAATCCTTAATCGAGAGTATTCTCAGGCCCCGGCTTGAGATGTAATTAACCACGGGGGCTTGCGCCCGTGGGAAACCGAATCCCACTCTCAAATAAACCCCATTCGAGCTAATGTATCGGGTGGGGGAAACCCGTTGTGATTAGATTGTACATATTGTTATCCATCGGGGTGTGCTGGTGAGAGCCACTATCCTCAATGGTTAATCGTATGCATGATCGAATCTGCCCTTCCATTGGCCAGATACTGTCTCCCCTCGCGGGGCGATGGTGTCTGTAGTGTCCTTTCGGAGGTCCACAGGTACCAATCAAGTAAACAAGAGGAAGCAGATTAAAGGTGTCAGTCGCCTCTATCCAACCGGGTAGAGGTGCTACGGGCGTAATCCACCGGGTCATAGCCCCCGGTGTTGTAAGTTTTCTTAAAACTTAGAAAGCCCCTAGGAGGCCGTGGTGTGTTTTGTGCGAACTCCTCCCTTCTAGGTCCCCGTAGCAACTTCAATTTTATTAGGATTATTTATTTTATTTTAGATCCTTAAACCTCTTTACACGTGCGCAAAGTCCTAAGGATTAGTGATAACAAAATTCTTTTCATTCCATATAACATTAGTGGCATCTAAGGACAAAAATTAAGGATTGAGTCCTAGAGAACTTAGACTTAGGATGCCTGCACACTTTAGGGTAGAAATACATAACATAGAGAACTTAGTGACATTCCCCTTAAGATTATTGTATGTTATTAATACAACCTTAATCAACTCTAATTAAACTTAAATAATTAGTTAAGGAGAATTTCAAATACACTAATGATAATCCAAATAAAAATATATGAAAATCACATAACCTCTAATAACTAAGTCATAATTAACACACATAACGCTAGGAGATTAAATTTGAACATAAAATAAAATGGAATCTAATTAATGTGTTAATCATCTTATAATCAAATAATAACTAAATAAAATTTTTCAAACTTTAATAAACCCTCAACAATTTAATAAATCATTAACAAATCAAATAAAATCATTAAAATTTTAATAAAACACTAACACTTTAATAAGTCAATTAAAATTCCAATAAATGATTTAAGATTAACAAAATTTTAAAATGTTTAATAAATTATTAAAAATTCAATAAATCATTAATTAAAATAATCTAAAAGAAAATGGTTAACTCAAATGACTAAATGACAAAACTTTATTAATCAACTTTAACAATCAAAATTCAATCTAAAACAAACTTCAAAACAGTAAAGACACAAAAACTTAAATCTGAACTAAAATTCCCTTTGACCCTTCAACAAATCAATTTCAATCAGTTAGATAACTTTAACTAAAAGTAAACTCATGATGCATCCAAACCACACAGCCTACCGCACACACTTAGATTTGTTTGCCAGGACAACCGACTCTAGCTCTAGGTTAGGCCGGTGTTCACTTTCTTGCTATTGTGTGACGGGCTTTCTCGGTTTTCATTGCATGCTTGTATGATTGACATTGAGTGTTTGTTTACTTTTATTGCTCTCTGTGATATGATGTGATGGGCGATAGATTACCCCTAGGTTAGGAACGATCTGGATGCTCACAGAATCTTATGCAGGTGGCCATGCTCGTGCAGGGCTAAATAAAAAGGGGGTAAATTAAAGATTTAAATTAACAATATTTTCTGCAGGTGCTTTAGAAAATGCTAAACCCCCTTAAAATCAAAAGAGCATGGCCAAGTGAAGCTGATGAATTTAATATGAATCTATAACTGCTTGGGAATGATTTTATTATAAATGCTTAGGATAACCCTGCAGGTGTGTCTAGATTTTCTTTTTCTTTCTGGGATGTAATGTAATGTAAATATATTTTTGTTAAAGTCAAATGTTGTGAAAGTGATTCAAAAGTGGGATATCACACCCAACTCGGAATCCAAATAGAAAAGAATGTCCCTTAAGAGAGTATTCTCTTCTATTTGGAAAGCCAAGCTAGGGTAGTTCTAATATCCAAAGAGAAAAGAAAATACCCCTTCGGGGATGAGTTTCTTTTCATTTGGATATCCAGGCCTGACGGATCTAAGGAGCTCGTAGCGGACCCAAGGAGCTCGTAGCAGATCCAAAAAGCTCGTAAAGGAAAGAAGACAAAGAAGTGATGAATAGAAGAAGACGAAGAAATGAAGATAAGAAGAAAAGTATATCCCATTTTGAAATCACTTGCGTCAGTCTTAGGATTAGAATCCGGGTTTGTTGTCAGTGGTGCCCGGCCACTTTACTTTTTCAGTAGACCCTGGGTTGTAAATAAACTGGACATTGGACATTATATTTTTGGATAATTTAATTTGAGTGTTTACTTTGTTTGTGCACTAGTTTTTTTTTAGGACTCTTGCATGCCGTGTTTTGTTTTAGCCTGGATACGCATCGGAGTGTTTTTTGGTAAGGATCACGATAAACTTTTTCTACTTGAAATTTAAAATAAAATTTTTTAGGCTCACATAGAAACTCTAACGAATCTAAGAAGTAAGCTCGGACCGCCGAGAGTCAGCATAATCATATTATTACTTTCTCTTCCTTGTTAGGCACCTCCTCGCCTGCGGGTTCTGGCAGACCACCTGACCTATTAGGGTGCAGTTCTGTCAAGGGGATGTTGTGCAATCTCTAGGGAAAAATCTATTTTCTAAGCCTAATTTTAAAACTGCTTCATAAATCATTTTATGCATTCGAGTCAATTAGCATGCATTGCATTAGATACAAATTAAAAGAGTCTAAAATTTTAATTGCATTATGCTCCTAGGCATCATTTACCCTACATAAGTAAAGGGGCCAATTAGGATTTATTTTAGATGTCGGCCCCGATTCCTCAAAACTTAAATAACGTCCCTACCCATCTTTCATAAGAGACTGGATACATGGATTTAAAGCGCCTAGGTGGTTAGCTGGCTCCCCAATCTAGGCCGGGGTAAGTCCAGATTTACATTGCATTAGCTAGGTTCGGGTCACTACTTTGTAGTACCCAATTTAGATTTATGTTCTGAGGCAGATTTGTGAATCTTAAGTCCTCACCCTTCGGGAATAAAATCCCAAATTTCTAATAAAATGTCAATTCAAACCTAAAAATTTCTCTCTTAAAATATAAAGCCCAACATAGGGTAGATTGAGGTTGCCTCTGAGCTTCTCAGAATCTGGTACCTCCTACTTTTCTTCCTTTGACTCATTAATAACTGTTCAATGTTGAGTTTTCTCCTTGAAAATCCCTACTTCTTTCCTTGTCTTCTACTTTGTAATCAGAGGGTACAAAATCACTGCTTTAATCGAGAGTTTTCTTAGGAGTACCCCTCCTAGGATGTAATTAACTATAAGGGCTTGCCCCTATAGGGATTTGAGAACCCCAGATTAAAATAAACCTTGTTTTATTTTTATAAAATAAGGAAAAAATCTTTGGGAACGCAGACATGTTTTAAAACATCATTTCTAACTTTAAATATATTTATAGAATATTATTATCATCTTTGCAGGTAATATAATATTCTATTTATTATATTCAATTTTAGAAATGATGACTTTTATAAAACTCATTCTTTCTTTTGGGTGTTTTTGAAGAATGTTATGTTCGTCTCTTCAGATGATACAATATTCTCCTTATTACACCTAAATAAAGGGATGAATGAACTTTTCAAAACTATATTTCTATTTTTAAACACATTCTACAGAATTTCGTGTTCATCTCTCAAGATGATACGTTATTCATAGAATTGTGTTTGACTATAGAAATATTATTTTCTAAAACCCTGTTTTGATATTGAATCCATTATAGAATATTGTGTCAGTCTCCCGAGACTGTACTTTATTCTTAATGCAGTATTTGATTACAAAATAGGAGAAATCAAAATCTGCGTGGTGACATAAATTTTCCCACCAAGGTTTTTCTGGCGACTCCGCTGGGGAAACTATCCTCTCTCCATCTTTAGCAGTGATTCATACCCTTACATCGGTAGTATACTTGTGCTTGGCATGGGTTGTAACTACCTTTCTTCCGCCGGTTATATTATTCATTTCATTCTTGAATAATTTGGCTGGCATCTAAAAAATTTGTAGAGGTCTTATTTTGGACCCCCGTCAAAATATCGACGGGAAGTTCCTTTAATGACCTTTTTGTCTAAATAATCAGAAAATAAAATCCCTACGTGCTAACTCGAACGTTGCAGTTACATTTTTGTAGCTTGATGTTTGACTTAGCACTGGGTCCAAATTCTTAAAGTGAAAATTGAAACACTAAATAATATTCATTCTTATCTCAACATTATGTATTGCAGTTATATTTTAATATAACTCGATATATATGCGATGAGATAAGACTTGAATTATTTGGTTGGATCAATTAAGCTTTTGCAATTAAAATAATTTATTCAAAAGACTAATTCAAAATTTTTCTTGAATTTCAGGAAAATGATGGGTAAACTAATCTTTTCCTTGTCGGATAATATGAACTTGGCCTACAATCCTTTTGCTGACGGAAGTATAATCAAATTTGGAAAAGGATTTGAGGATTTGCAGTTGTCTGTTAGTGGACCTGAGTTCACTATTGTCCCACCTGCTGAAATTGCAAACCAGAAGCCTATTCTAGAGTTCACTTTGGGATGTGGGTCTCAGACTGCCCCTGTAGCCCCTAGGCCCTCAGTGTTTGCTAGAATTGAACAGCCTAGCCAGGATCAGAAACTCAAATCAGTTGTCGTAGCAGACAGTGTTACTCCTTTCAGTGCTCCAAGCAAGTTTGAAATAGGTTCCTCTTCCAACATGTCGACGATTATGACTAAAACTCAGAGGAGAAATAAAAATCGTCGAACAAAGAGGAGAATGAAAAAATTGGGACTATCAAGTCAGAATGAGCAAACTCCTCCTACCTCTCCACATCTTAGTGGTAGTAGGTTCCGTCTTCTCTCCGCTGCTGATGGAGAGGAAGATGTGAGGAAGATTGCTCGTTCAGTTCCTACTGTTGTTGGGAAGTCTGCCACTGAGCCAGTAAAAGATAAGGAAACACACATTCAGAATATGGTAAGGGCAATAGTCCAAGAGTGTGCAGATAATCATTTCCAAACCGAGGAAAGGTTTTTGAGGAATATGAAAAGGATGATTAATGAAAAGATAGAAGAAGAAGCATCGAGTCAGA
This sequence comes from Dendrobium chrysotoxum, assembly GCA_019925795.1. NCBI lineage: Eukaryota > Viridiplantae > Streptophyta > Magnoliopsida > Asparagales > Orchidaceae > Dendrobium > Dendrobium chrysotoxum. The sequence continues at coordinate 31,025 of JAGFBR010000726.1, forward strand.
AGAATACTGGAGCCCGGGTAGTGAGTCAGTCGAGGGCAAGAGATAGCAAAAGAAAGTTCAAACCTATTGCAATCTCTGCACTCACTGATGGATACCCTAGGGAACCGAGGAAATCTGACAGAAAGACAGACAGTATTGTTTTGACTGATGTGTCGAGAAAATCCAAGAGTACTCAGTATGTTGTCCAGAAAACTAGTCGTCAGCTGTCTCCTTCCTCCATGACACCTCAAGAAGTTAGAAAGGTTCAGTGGTTCTCTCGTGTCCACTCTTCTCCCCAGACAGATAGGCACCCCTCTACGGGTCCTTCTTCGTCTTCTCATCCGGATGTAGGGCGGTTGGAATCATCAAGCCAACTCTCTCCAACATCAGCTGAGAAGAAGATCTGGAGACCTAAGGAGGAAGTTGCTTCTCTGGAAGTGGCTTCACCTGAAAAGATGATAGAAGGAAAACCCGAAGTAGAGGAGAAACATGAAATTAACCCTCCAGATCATATGGACTATGAAAGATATGTTCCCGTTGATCCCCACTATGTTTCCGGAAGGTCTATACAGGAGATGCTAGGTGAACTAAAAAATAGCATTAAAGATCTGGAGGATGAAGATGCATTGAACTTTGATTTAGATCAAGATGACATGTTAGATGATGCAGTAGCCGATGTCCTTATGGTGGAAACAAGGGGATCAGCTCATGATGATCAAGCTGAAGATGCTGGAATACAGGACGTCGTAGTTGAGGAAGGCATTGCGCCGGACTTAACTCAACGTCTTATACAACAGCTAAAACAAAAAGATGAGCAGATCTCAAGTATGGAGAAGAAGATAGAGGAAATGATGGCCACTATGGCATCATTCCAGTGCCAGGGTCCTTTACCACCACGAGCACAGGTTGAGTCTTCTCAACCCGAGTCTGTTCAGGTGGTAGGGAAGAAACAGATAATTGAGGCTGTAGAAGAACACCAATCAGATCTAGAAATCAAAGCCTCTCAATCAAAAGAGCTAAAACAGATGGTGGAAAGACAAGTGAGGGAGGCATTAGCTGAGTCACAGAGTGCGTCGTATACCCCAAAGGGTAGGCCCTACCCAGAGGAGTTTGATGCAGTTCCCTATCCAAAGGGATTTGTGCCCCCCTCATTCAAGATTTTTGATGGTACCGGAAACCCTAGACAGCACATAGCGTACTTCCGAGCCAGTTGTTGCAACGCTGGAGGAAGTGATGCTTTACTCTTCAGACAGTTTGTTAGTAGTCTGTTAGGGGTGGCTTTTGACTGGTATGCAGATTTACCCAATGGTTCAGTGCACAGTTTTACAGAGTTGAAAAACATGTTCGTCAAAAGGTTTGCAGGCAGTCAACATCACATTACAGTTGGAGATCTTATCATAGAGAAACAGAAGCCTGGGGAGAAGCTGGTTGATTATATACTAAGGTGGAGGAATTTGAGCATGAAGTGCGAACCTCAATTGCAAGAGCAACACGCGATTGAGATTCTGCTTAAGAACATTCATGGACCGGTAGCCTTTCTTTTGAAAGGATTTACCATCAAGACATTTGAAAAACTGCTCAATAAAGCCTCCAGCCTACAAGAAGAAGCTTCGCAGTTCACCTTCCTTACTGATCAGTCCTCTTCAGATCTTAAAAAGCTCAAACCCCAGAAGATCTTTGAGAAGAAATCTGGGACGGTGTCAGCTGTGGATAAGGGAAAGCAGCCAATGAAAATTCAGGTAGAGAACCCACCTTCTCAGTTTTATAATCAACAGTATCAGAGGCCTCAATATACGTCACCACATTATCAGAAACAGTATTCGCCACCGCAAGCTCATCCACAGTTTAATCAACAACGGCCTTACCTTACTTCGGAGAAAAGAAGGGAGAATTGGGAGAAATTTAATGCATTGATTGGCAAGACTTACCCCTTTAAAAAGGAGGCTTTAAAGAGGATATTAAAAAATCTTCTGAAAAAGCCAGACTTTAAATTGCCTGCCCCTAGGAGGCCAGAGGAAGTGGGTAAGTCTGATCAGCTTAATTATTGCCCTTACCATCAGATGTTGGGTCATCAGCTTGAAGACTGTGTTACTTTTAAAGAATGGCTTGATAGGAACATCAGATCAGGAGCTGTAGTGATTCCCAAAGAATACTTAGTGGATCCGGGGTAGGGATCAGCTAAGTGTGTGACTGGTGAGCCTATTGTTTATGCTTCTTCTTTAAATTCTGACTCAACTTGGGATATAGTTTTATCCCGTTCCTCAAAGAAATTTCTGAACAAACTCTATTTTTCTTCTCTTCAGGAGTCTTTGGGAGCTCAGAAGCCTCTCCAGGTTGATCTGATAGTTTCGGAAGGTGATGTAGAGATGACTCCACCTTCAGAGCTTAAGGGAGCCCAAGTCAGCCAGGGTCCTACAGTTCAGGAGAAGGAGGATTCCAGAGATTGTTTTGTTGCTTTTAGTAGTGTTAATTGTGATGTATCTAGTAGAGTTGTGTTTTCTGCGGATGGGGAGACTGTTATCCTCAATCCTCTTATCTTAGATGACTTTTATTTTGTTCCATGTGATGATGTCAAATCAATGAAAAAGGATTTTGTGTATATCTTGTCTATTTCTGATAGCGATGTTACGGATGACTTGAAAAGCTTACCTGAAAATGATTCTCTTAACAATCAATTTAATTTGGAAGAATTAAAACATTCTCTTAGCTATTATTCAGATAGTGATGCCCCTGCTCTTGATTTGTAGGGTACGCCTATCTGTATCGAAGCAGAGATGTCGGATTCTGAGAATTTAATAGAAGTACAATCAGAGTTAGCTGAGGTCAAAGTAGATAATCCACATGTCGTTTCTTCTGAAGAGATAGTGCAAATCAAACTTCGTAGCGGCAAAGTGCTACCACCTCAAGCTTCTTTTGGAGATAAAGGGAAGCAAGTTGTTGACGAACCAGAATCATCTCTTCCACCTCAGCCTGTTCCCCTTCAGGGTCCAGTTGAGAGTGGAATACCCAAGGTCGATTACAATGTCCTAGCTCACCTCAGGAAGCTGCCTGCCAAACTGAGCATTTATGATGCTCTGATCCTTTTCAAAGAAATGAGGGAAGCGTTAATCAAAGCTCTGCTAGATCCAGATATTTGCATGGCCCAGTTAGCAGCTGCACAGCCTAATGAAGCTCTTTGTTCCAAAGGAGTTCCTGAAATTTCTTTTTCCGATGAAGATCTATGTTTAGGGACGGCTGATCACAACCATCCACTATACATAACAGTAAACATAGACAACTTCAGATTGTCACGTATCCTGGTTGATCCTGGTGCATCAGTTAATATTATGACTCTCAGAACTCTCGCTTATTTGAGAATAGACGTTCGTAAGCTCAGTTCAGACAAAATGATCTTACGAGGGTTTAACGAAAATGGCGAGAGGGCTTTGGGTTCAGTCACTCTGTTGTTGGAGATTGAAGAATTTAAAACTGAAGCAAAGTTTCATATTATAGACTCTCCAACATCTTTTAATGCTCTTCTAGGTAGACCATGACTTCATGAATATAGGATGGTTCCTTCCTCCCTACATCAGTGCATTAAATACATCAGAAATGGTGTTGAGCACTGTATTAAGGGAGATTTGGAACCATTCTCAATTCATGAAGTAGGAATTTATGAAGATGCCGCCTATTATTTGCCTAAAAAGCAAACTGTTCCTAAGGATCTCAAATTGGCCAAAAGTGAAATTGCACTTGAAAAGAAAAATGAAAAAGAAAAAGAAAAAGAAGAAAAAAGAGATGAAGAATATCCCTGCCTCGAAGATAGCATCCTACTCCTCCCTCACAAAGAGGTGGTAGGATTACCCAATGGGGGCGAGGTAGAGGCAGAGGATGGCAAAATTATGAAAGTGCAACGTATGAAATCATACAAAAGCAAACTCCTACGATGCATATTGATTTAGAATCTGACTCAGAGGATGAATCATGTGTATCTAAGGCTGAAAATAGTAACAAGAGGCCGAAATTTGAGATCTCTTTGGAACACGATAGTGACGATGATAAAATGAAGGCAAAAATAGAGGATGATTCAAATTTGTCTACCTATGAAAAGCTTAAAGGATATGTGAAGACTTTAGCTCTAACCCCACTATCTCAAGATAGTATAGCCGGGTTGGCAGTTAAGGTTTCACCTGCTTTGAGCGATGATTGTAAAACTGCTAAGTTTATTCCTTCTTCTAGCAAAAATGTTGAAACTGATGTACACATTGATAATCCTTTGATGAATGAAATAGTGGAACTCCCTTTTGATTGGTATCCTTATGGTGTTAAAAATTTAATTAAGCAAGGTCTAACCCCATCTACTTGGACTAAACGTCAAGCTCAGTCCTTTGAAAACCTTTGGAATACTGAATATTATAAACCAAATTCAAGGGCAGGATTGGGTTTTAATACTGTTTGTCCATTTGATGATGATGATTACTGCTTGGTGATAACTAACAATCTAGGATCTGATCGTCTCTTTATGAAGGACATTGAGATTCTAAATGAATTTTGTCTAGAAACTTCAGATGATTCGGATGACTTTCAAGTTAAGGAGGCACCTCCCGAGCTTGAGGAGGAGATCCAATCAACTGTTGATGAACTGAAAGAAATTAACCTTGGTAATGAAGAAAATCCACGTTCGACGTTTATAAGTGCCTTATTGAACGAGGATGAGTCAACTAACTTAGTCAAGTTGCTTTCAGAGTTTAAGGATTGCTTCGCTTGGAGCTATGACGAGATGCCCGGATTATCTCCAGAAATAGCAGTCCATAAACTTGAAATTTAACCTGACATAATCCCTGTCAAGCAAGCCCCACGACGCATGCGCTTAGAAATTGAACAACAAGTAGTGACTGAAGTTAAAAAACTGATCGATGCAGGCTTTATTCGAGAGGAAAAATATCCCTCTTGGTTGGCTAGCATCGTCCCAGTAAAGAAAAAGAATGGTCAAATTCGTGTATGCATCATTATAGGGATCTGAATAAGGCTTGTCCAAAAGATGAGTTCCCGTTGCCTATACTGGAACTCATGGTAGACATTGCCTCTGAGCATGCAATTTTCTCTTTTATGGATGGTTCATCTGGATATAATCAAATCAAGATGGCTCCTGAAGATGAAAAATTCACTGCCTTCAGAACACCTATAGGGGTCTTCTGTTACAAAGTCATGCCCTTTGGACTTAAGAACGCTGGTGCAACCTACCAGCGGGCTATGACCCGAATCTTCGATGATCTAATACACCAACAGGTGGAATGTTATATCGATGATTTGGTAGTCAAAAGTCGTCGAAGGGAAGACCACCTTCATGATCTGAGAATCATTTTTGAAAGGTTACGCCGCTACGATCTAAAGATGAATCCCTTGAAATGTGCTTTTGGAGTTACTTCAGGGAAATTCTTAGGATTCGTAGTGAGGCACCGAGGCATAGAAATTGATCCTTCCAAAATAAAAGCCATCTTAAATATGCCGCCTCCTAAAAGTCTTACCCAGTTAAGATCTCTTCAAGGTAGGTTGGCATACCTACGAAGATTCATTTCCAACTTGTCTGGTAGGTGTCAACCATTCGCTGCTTTGTGTAAGAAAGATGCCCGATTTCATTGGGATGAAAGGTGCCAAAATGCATTTGAAAGCATAAAGCAGTATTTGTTAACACCACCAGTTTTAGCAGCTCCTATCCCTGGAAAACCCTTAATACTTTACACCGCAGCCTTAGACAGTTCTCTTGGCGCCTTGTTAGCTCAAACTAATGAGGAAGGAAAAGAGAATGCACTTTACTACTTGAGTAGGAGACTTCTACCAACTGAAGCTAATTATCCTCCTATTGAGAAACATTGTTTAGCTTTGATTTTTGCTGCCCAAAAATTAAGGCATTACATGTTAGCTCATAAAATCAATCTCATCTCTAGAGTCAATCCACTCCAGTACCTGATGACTCGTCCGACGCTGTCAGGGCGTTTAGCAAAGTGGTCAATGTTTCTACTCCAATTTGATATCACGTTTATACCATTACGTGCTATCAAAGGTCAAGCTGTGGCTGACTTCTTAGCAGCACACCCGATCCCTGCTGAGTCCCCTCTGAATGATGATCTCCCTGATGAACAAATTATGAGTTTAGAGGAGCAGGAAGGAAATACTTGGGAATTATATTTTGATGGTGCCGCATCTTCACAAAAGATCGGGGAACCTCAGGAGGTAATCCCAGGGAAAGCCGGTATCGGATTGGTTTTCATAACCCCTGAAAAGGGATTGTTGCGTTATTCTTACCATTTATTAGAGCCTTGCACTAATAACGAGGCCGAATACGAAGCTCTGATAACTGGATTAGAATTAGCAATATCAATGGAAATCAGAGAAATCAAGATCTTTGGAGATTCACAACTTATCATCAATCAAGTTGCTGGTATTTACAAAGTCTTGAAACCTAAACTTCTTCCGTACCATCAGTACACTATGAAACTTCTCGAGCAGATTCCAAGTGTAACTTTATATAGGATTCCCCATGGAAGAAATTCTATGGCGGATGCCCTTGCAAAGCTCGCAAAGGAATTAGCCTGTATAGAAGAAGAGTCCATCTCTATAGAAGTTCAAGGTCATAAGATCTTGTCTCCTATAGACTTGGAATACATCAATAAAAAGTTTCCTTCCGAGGGTGAGATTGTTCTTGCCATTGATGATGATACGGTTGACTGGAGGCAACCTTTCATTGACTATTTGCAAGAAAACAAACTCCCTCGAGAGAAATTTGCCGCAGATCAAATTAAGAGAAGGGCTCTTTCTTACACATTGATGAATGACATTTTGTACCGCCGGTCTTTCGATCAATTATGGCTACGTTGTCTTAGTAAACAAGAAGCCCAAAGGATCGTGACCGAGGTACATGCCGGATTGTGTGGTGCCCATCAATCTGGCCCCAAAATGAAGATGAAAATCAAGAGACTGGGATATTACTGGCCTTCAATGATTGACGACTGTATGTCTATTGCACGTCGTTGCCACCAGTGTCAAGTACATGGTGTAGTCCTGCACCAACCTCCTAATGTTCTGCATCCAACAATTGCTTCATGGCCTTTTGAAAGTTGGGGCACGGACATCATTGGCCCTATCGATCCTCCCTCTTCTAAAGGTCACCGGTTCATTCTAGCAGCAACAGACATTTCAAGAGCACCAAAATGAATAATTTCGCTAAATGTCATAATATTGATTGGAGGTATTCCACAAGCTACTACCCACAGGCGAATGGATTGGCGGAGGCCTTCAATAAGACGTTAGTCGGAATTCTAAAGAAAATCTTAGAGGACAATAAGCGACAGTGGCACGAAAAGTTAGGGGAGGCTCTGTGGGCTTATCGAATCACATGTAGAACCCCAACTCAGTCTACACCGTTTGCTTTAGTCTTCGGGGCTGAGGCTGTTCTCCCTTTAGAGGTACAGCTTCCCTCTCTAAGGGTTGCAATTAACAATAGTATTACATCTGAACAGAACGCCCGACTTCGTTTAGAAGAACTCGAAGGTTTAGAAGAGAAGCGTTTGCAGGCTCAACAGAACCTCGAGTTATATAAATCCCGTATGGCTCAAGCACATGACAAAATGGTCCGTCCTAGAACCTTTCGAGTAGGAGAGTTGGTGTTGGTCTTACGTAGACCTATCCTAACTCATCGAAGGTTTGGTGGTAAATTTGAGCCTATATGGGAAGGTCCTTTTGTGGTGGAGAAAGTCTACCAAGGGGGATCTTACCAATTAGTGGATTGTAAGGGTGATCGTCCTATGTTGCCTATCAATGGGCGGTATCTTAAGAAATACTATGTGTAATGACGTCGTTATGAAGATTTGCAATAAAATTACAAATTTTTCAGCATATACGTTGTTCTCGAAGCTTATGAATGTGACATACACTGGGTCCAAGTAGTTTGTATATTTTTGAAAATCAGAATTGAAAGATTTCAAAATTTGAAATAACTGAGATGTTATATAGTATTACTATAGAAATGTCCTTTTATTTATTTTCTTTTTTCATTTATGATGATTCAATATAAAAACATAATCCCCAGTGGATTATGTGTAAATTATAAAGAGCATTTATAATAAAGGAGAAAGAAAAATTTTCAATCCAGAAATTTCAAGCTCATTCGTTTGAATGGTTTTCTCTTTCCCTTCTAGAAAATGGCATATACAAAAGCTTTTGAACATCTAATAAAATATTTGTAAGTTATTAATGCCATTTGTGATGAAGGGAAGATTTAAAATCTTAAAGAAATCAAGTTTTTACTAAAAGTTCCCATCAAATTTAAATCTGTCTTTAGGTCTAAGTCCGCTTTTACGGCATCCTACTGACTTCTGGCTTAAGTCCGCTTTTACGGCAGCCATCAAATTTAAATCTGTCTTTAGGTCTAAGTCCGCTTTTACAGCATCCTACTGACTTCTGGCTTAAGTCCGCTTTTACGGCAGCCATCAAATTTAAATCTGTCTTTAGGTCTAAGTCCGCTTTTACGGCATCCTACTGACTTCTGGCTTAAGTCCGCTTTTACGGCAGCCATCAAATTTAAATCTGTCTTTAGGTCTAAGTTCGCTTTTACGGCATCCTACTGACTTCTGGCTTAAGTCCGCTTTTACGGCAGCCATCAAATTTAAATCTGTCTTTAGGTCTAAGTCTGCTTTTACGGCATCCTACTGACTTCTGGCTTAAGTCCGCTTTTACGGCAGCCATCAAATTTAAATCTGTCTTTAGGTCTAAGTCCGCTTTTACGGCATCCTACTGACTTCTGGCTTAAGTCCGCTTTTACGGCAGCCATCAAATTTAAATCTGTCTTTAGGTCTAAGTCCGCTTTTACGGCATCCTACTGACTTCTGGCTTAAGTCCGCTTTTACGGCAGCCATCAAATTTAAATATGTCTTTAGGTCTAAGTCCGCTTTTACGGCATCTTACTGACTTCTGGCTTAAGTCCGCTTTTACGGCAGCCATCAAATTTAAATCTGTCTTTAGGTCTAAGTCCGCTTTTACGGCATCCTATTGACATCCTGAAGTGAAGTATAAGCATCCCCAGCGGCATCTTCTCTTCATTAAAATTCTAAATCTTAAATTCGTCTTTAGGTATGAGTCCTTCTACGGCATCCAATTGACATCCTTGAAGTTAGGAGTAAGCGTCCCTAGTGCCATCCTTCCTCTTGAACTAGAAAGAAGATTCTAGTCTTATCAAAATCATATTCAAACTCTTACATTCTTGTCAAACTACATTCACATCATTACATTTAACTTTTTCATACCTTGACTTTACTAAATGATACTAATCTTATTAGTTATCATTTCACCAAAGTCACCATCAATGCTGACATCAACTTCTAAATTATTCAATCAACTCGAAACTCTATCAGCTTTTCATGCTAATTTTCTATCAAAGCACAAATCTCCTTCAATTCAAATACCCAGACTTTCATTTTTCAATTTTAGATCTAGTTGATCGTTTCGGTCAACACCAATACGCACAATAAACTCTGGCGAGTTTATCATGCCTATTGGGGGTCCATTTGTTGGCCTCATTATCAGAGGTCAATTTCCCCAAATCAAATCTATAGCATCTAGGTCTTCATAGCCTAGCGTAGACATCGCCTTTAGGATTTCCTTTAGGTGGATACCCACTGATGTAGCATCGACTCGACTTAATAACTCAACCTAAAGCAGAATCAATTCAATCCAAATCTAATCCAATTCCAAACTAAATCCAATTTGACTCGTCTCAAATCAACTATTTTAAACAAAAATTTGCTACATCAATCGACGTGGAACCAAATCAAATTAATTCAAATCGAGTTTGATTTAAGTTATGATAGCTCTGATTAGCCTAGATTGACTCGTCGCGAGCCAATGACTTTAGTTAAATTAAATCAACAGATTTAAATTAATCTAATTTAAATATTCATTAATTTCATTCAATTTAAATATATTAATTTTATTAAAATAAATTTTCTATGTGTTTTAAAATAAAATTTATTTTTAAATTATATCCTAATAACCAGCTCTAAAATCAAAATTCAAATCAAGTTGGACTTAGTCTAAACCTTAAGTACAATTGAGCCGGTCCAACCACCCGAACCCCACTACCCTTATTAGTTCGCAAAAACTACCCAGCCCGAGTGGTCTCCTCCTTCCCATTTGGCAAAACCGAAACCCCCAAGCGGAACCGCCTCCCCCTCTAATTCGAAAAAAAAAAAACGACCCACGATCTCTATTCATTCGCGAAACCAACCCCATGGCCCTCTCCCTCTCAGTCGGCTCCCAATTCAAAAACTACCCAACCTCCGCCTCCTTGCGCTAGGTCGCATAACCCAGTCAAAAATCCCCAAGCCTCCCTCTCCTTCTCATTGGCCGAAGTCTCTCAATTTGCGAAACCCAACCGGTCTCTCCCCAGCAGTTCGCAAGAAGCTCTAGCCCTACCTCCTTGCTCCAGCCGAGACATTTGAGTTTCTTGCCCTAGCCGGCAAACCCTAACAGCTTGTGAGTTTCAAGAGGGCTTTTCGATTTGGTAACATCCTCTTTCTCCCTAAAATTTTCCATCTCCTTTCCAGTTCCTTGTTTAGTTTTATCTTGTGAATCAAGAGGAACCTCCATATAAGGAAGATTTTGTTTCTTGATGTAAAAATCTGTAGGAATGATGAATGTATGTGCATTTCTTTTCCTTCAAAAGAGATTTAAAAGAGGTTTGATGAAAAATTTTGTTCAATATTCTTGAAAATTTATGAATGATCGAATAACTTTTTTTTCTTTCTCTAAAAAAAAAAAAATGGCAGAGTCTTATCCATTTAATTCTTTCTTGTGGAACTTAAATGAAATTTGGGTGTGATTTTCTTTTAGGGAGTATACATGATAAATGCAAAGTTATCCTTAGCACTTCCTTTTGCAAAAATTTCAAATCAATGAAGGAAGGTTTTAGTTCATGATTGAAGGGAGATTTAGGTGTGGAGACTTGTTGGAATGCGCATATCCTATGAGTACTCTAAGCAAATAAAAAAATATGTGTACAGTGATTGGTTTTGATTTTCATTAGTCTTTGATGCAAAATATTATGATTGATGTTTCTTTTACAACTTGATAGCCATTCTTTGCATCATAAATAAATTATACAAGGGTTTATAGCTATGTCGGATACCGATGCGTATATTGTCGTTTCATGTGTTATTCGGAGAAAGTCATACATGATTACACAAACAAATCATTTCATGAGTAGTTTTGTAAGGCTCTCATGCATACACCTCCTGCCTCAATGTCATCTTTGCATAATTTAGTTAGAAAGTTGGGTAGCTATGTGGGAAGCCTTCTTGAATAATTGTTGAATGGGTATGAAGTTACTATAATTCTCCTTTCCCCTCTCAAACTTCATTCGGCATGTGTCGATTTGGAATAAATGAGTAAGTTGAAAGGATTGCATTCATATGTAAGGTTTAGCACTACATGATGTATTGAAAATTGATTGATTCTTGTTTTGGTGGATAGACTTATGAGGGACTTGTATGCAACAATAACCCATCTTGAGCATGAAAGTATCATCTTTCTAGAAGCGAGCAAAGTAATTTGCATATTTCTCATATGGTGGCTTGAAAAAGAAGTTGTTGGTGCGCTGTCTTGCATTTATGCATTTTATATGTTAAGGTATAATCTATCAGTAATGGTGTATATGGAAGTGCATAGTAATTATTGTCCTCCATTGAGTCTTGTATGTTTTCTTTTAAAAGTTTTTGTTGAAGAAGATGGTGATATTGAGTGGGCTTGCAACTAGATCCTTTTATTCTATTACTATCAAAATTAGATATAAAATTCTTGTTAATGTCTTGCAAGAAATGTATTAAAGAACATTGGGTTTTAGAGATTCATAACTAATGTTGGCATGGTTATATGCATTCTTCAAATCTAGAAAGTTTTGTATTTGTTTGAGAATCATGTAGCGGAAGAGTTGGTAGTTTTATGGGATGATCTTCATGCACTTTTCATGTCAAGTTATTAGTATTCATATATATTAACATTATGATGAACATATAAGTAAGGGTGTGATTTTGGAAGGTGATTTGTGTATATTTAAAAAGGTAAAAGTGTAAATGGGCAAAGTGTTGTGTGGGAGAGGTAAGAAATGTATTGAAAAGATGAAATTGTGTATGTGAAAAGTAAGGTATATGTGAGTGATTTTGTAAAGTCAAAAGTGTATGTTGAAAGGGGATTTGCATGTTTTGGAAATGTGTTTGTTTTTGGGAAAAGTGGAATTTGTGTGTTTTGTGAGGTGGTGATGTGGAGATCATGTGTAACGAAAGTTGTATGTTGGAGAGTGGTATGTAATGTTTTGAAGTAAGAGAAAAGGTAAAATGTGTGTATAATTTAGAAAGGTGATTTGTATATTTCTTTGAAAAGTAAAATGTGTATTCTGAGGAATGAAGTGATATGTATGAGAAACAAAGAAGTGACATATGTTTATGTTGAAAGGTGGCAAATATAAGTGTGAGAAGTAAATTGCTTTGATGAGTTTATGTTTTGAGAGTTGATTTGTGTGATCTTTGAAAAGCAAAAGTGTTGGCATTTGAAAAGAGAAGTGTTTGGTTTTGAAAAGCAAAGTGTGTGTATATGTATCGAAAATTATTTTGCGGGTTTGTGCGTATGTGTTTGGAAAGTGGAGTGGGTGAGTTTTGAATAGTAAAGTGTAAATGTTGGAGGTGGATTTTGAAAGATAAAAAGAGAAATGTGGGGTTTCAAAGAGTAATGTGTTAAAAGTGCAGAGAAAGTTGAAAAGTGTAGTGTAAGTAGAGAAGTGAAAGTGTATGTGTTTGAAAGTGTTGAAAAGCAAAAGCTCTCTTTCTCTCTCTCTCTCTCTGCCCCTCTCTTTCTCTTTCTTCTACTCCTCCCTTCTTGTGCCTCGAGGTGAAAGTTGGAAAGATAAATAGTATGCCATCAAAAGTGAAAAGTTCAAAAGGTAGACAGCTTGCGCCGGTCTTCAAGCCCGAAGAAAGGTACGTTTTATTTTTAGTAAATTTTAATCATTTTATTATTAATTATTAAATGTGCTTCTAATCCCTCCCTATTTTCTTGTATTTATTTGCATGAACTGCGAGGAACGGTACCAATCAAGTAAACAAGAGGAAGCAGATTAAAGGTGTCAGTCGCCTCTATCCAACCGGGTAGAGGTGCTACGGGCGTAATCCACCGGGTCATAGCCCCCGGTGTTATAAGTTTTCTTAAAACTTAGAAAGCCCCTAGGAGGCCGTGGTGTGTTTTGTGCGAACTCCTCCCTTCTAGGTCCCCGTAGCAACTTCAATTTTATTAGGATTATTTATTTTATTTTAGATCCTTAAACCTCTTTACACGTGCGCAAAGTCCTAAGGGTTAGTGATAACAAAATTCTTTTCATTCCATATAACATTAGTGGCATCTAAGGACAAAAATTAAGGATTGAGTCCTAGAGAACTTAGACTTAGGATGCCTGCACACTTTAGGGTAGAAATACATAACATAGAGAACTTAGTGACATTCCCCTTAAGATTATTGTATGTTATTAATACAACCTTAATCAACTCTAATTAAACTTAAATAATTAGTTAAGGAGAATTTCAAATACACTAATGATAATCCAAATAAAAATATATGAAAATCACATAACCTCTAATAACTAAGTCATAATTAACACACATAACACTAGGAGATTAAATTTGAACATAAAATAAAATGGAATCTAATTAATGTGTTAATCATCTTATAATCAAATAATAACTAAATAAAATTTTTCAAACTTTAATAAACCCTCAACAATTTAATAAATCATTAACAAATCAAATAAAATCATTAAAATTTTAATAAAACACTAACACTTTAATAAGTCAATTAAAATTCCAATAAATGATTTAAGATTAACAAAATTTTAAAATGTTTAATAAATTATTAAAAATTCAATAAATCATTAATTAAAATAATCTAAAAGAAAATGGTTAACTCAAATGACTAAATGACAAAACTTTATTAATCAACTTTAACAATCAAAATTCAATCTAAAACAAACTTCAAAACAGTAAAGACACAAAAACTTAAATCTGAACTAAAATTCCCTTTGACCCTTCAACAAATCAATTTCAATCAGTTAGATAACTTTAACTAAAAGTAAACTCATGATGCATCCAAACCATACAGCCTACCGCACACACTTAGATTTGTTTGCCAGGACAACCGACTCTAGCTCTAGGTTAGGCCGGTGTTCACTTTCTTGCTATTGTGTGACGGGCTTTCTCGGTTTTCATTGCATGCTTGTATGATTGACATTGAGTGTTTGTTTACTTTTATTGCTCTCTGTGATATGATGTGATGGGCGATAGATTACCCCTAGGTTAGGAACGATCTGGATGCTCACAGAATCTTATGCAGGTGGCCATGCTCGTGCAGGGCTAAATAAAAAGGGGGTAAATTAAAGATTTAAATTAACAATATTTTCTGCAGGTGCTTTAGAAAATGCTAAGCCCCCTTAAAATCAAAAGAGCATGGCCAAGTGAAGCTGATGAATTTAATATGAATCTATAACTGCTTGGGAATGATTTTATTATAAATGCTTAGGATAACCCTGCAGGTGTGTCTAGATTTTCTTTTTCTTTCTGGGATGTAATGTAATGTAAATATATTTTTGTTAAAGTCAAATGTTGTGAAAGTGATTCAAAAGTGGGATATCACACCCAACTCGGAATCCAAACAGAAAAGAATGTCCCTTAAGAGAGTATTCTCTTCTATTTGGAAAGCCAAGTTAGGGTAGTTCTAATATCCAAAGAGAAAAGAAAATACCCCTTCGGGGATGAGTTTCTTTTCATTTGGATATCCAGGCCTGATGGATCTAAGGAGCTCGTAGCGGACCCAAGGAGCTCGTAGCAGATCCAAGAAGCTCGTAAAGGAAAGAAGACAAAGAAGTGATGAATAGAAGAAGACGAAGAAATGAAGATAAGAAGAAAAGTATATCCCATTTTGAAATCACTTGCGTCAGTCTTAGGATTAGAATCCGGGTTTGTTGTCAGTGGTGCCCGGCCACTTTACTTTTTCAGTAGACCCTGGGTTGTAAATAAACTGGACATTGGACATTATATTTTTGGATAATTTAATTTGAGTGTTTACTTTGTTTGTGCACTAGTTTTTTTTTAGGACTCTTGCATGCCGTATTTTGTTTTAGCCTGGATACGCATCGGAGTGTTTTTTGGTAAGGATCACGATAAACTTTTTCTACTTGAAATTTAAAATAAAATTTTTTAGGCTCACATAGAAACTCTAACGAATCTAAGAAGTAAGCTCGGACCGCCGAGAGTCAGCATAATCATATTATTACTTTCTCTTCCTTGTTAGGCACCTCCCCGCCTGCGGGTTCTGGCAGACCACCTGACCTATTAGGGTGCAGTTCTGTCAAGGGGATGTTGTGCAATCTCTAGGGAAAAATCTATTTTCTAAGCCTGATTTTAAAACTGCTTCATAAATCATTTTATACATTCGAGTCAATTAGCATGCATTGCATTAGATACAAATTAAAAGAGTCTAAAATTTTAATTGCATTATGCTCCTAGGCATCATTTACCCTACATAAGTAAAGGGGCCAATTAGGATTTGTTTTAGATGTCGGCCCCGATTCCTCAAAACTTAAATAACGTCCCTACCCATCTTTCATAAGAGACTGGATACATGGATTTAAAGCGCCTAGGTGGTTAGCTGGCTCCCCAATCCAGGCCGGGGTAAGTCCAGATTTACATTGCATTAGCTAGGTTCGGGTCACTACTTTGTAGTACCCAATTTAGATTTATGTTCTGAGGCAGATTTGTGAATCTTAAGTCCTCACCCTTCGGGAATAAAATCCCAAATTTCTAATAAAATGTCAATTCAAACCTAAAAATTTCTCTCTTAAAATATAAAGCCCAACATAGGGTAGATTGAGGTTGCCTCTGAGCTTCTCAGAATCTGGTATCTCCTACTTTTTTTCCTTTGACTCGTTAATAACTGTTCAATGTTGAGTTTTCTCCTTGAAAATCCCTACTTCTTTCCTTGTCTTCTACTTTGTAATCAGAGGGTACAAAATCACTGCTTTAATCGAGAGTTTTCTTAGGAGTACCCCTCCTAGGATGTAATTAACTATAAGGGCTTGCCCCTATAGGGATTTGAGAACCCCAGATTAAAATAAACCTTGTTTTATTTTTATAAAATAAGGGAAAAATCTTTGGGAACGCAGACATGTTTTAAAACCTCATTTCTAACTTTAAATATATTTATAGAATATTATTATCATCTTTGCAGGTAATATAATATTCTATTTATTATATTCAATTTTAGAAATGATGACTTTTATAAAACCCATTCTTTCTTTTGGGTGTTTTTGAAGAATGTTATGTTCGTCTCTTCAGATGATACAATATTCTCCTTATTACACCTAAATAAAGGGATGAATGAACTTTTCAAAACTATATTTCTATTTTTAAACACATTCTACAGAATTTCGTGTTCATCTCTCAAGATGATACGTTATTCATAGAATTGTGTTTGACTATAGAAATATTATTTTCTAAAACCCTGTTTTGATATTGAATCCATTATAGAATATTGTGTCAGTCTCCCGAGACTGTACTTTATTCTTAATGCAGTATTTGATTACAAAATAGGAGAAATCAAAATCTGCGTGGTGACATAAATTTTCCCACCAAGGTTTTTCTCGTGACTCCGCTGGGGAAACTATCCTCTCTCCATCTTTAGCAGTGATTCATACCCTTACATCGGTAGTATACTTATGCTTGGCATGGGTTGTAACTATCTTTCTTCCGCCGGTTATATTATTCATTTCATTCTTGAATAATTTGGCTGGCATCTAAAAAATTTGTAGAGGTCTTATTTTGGACCCCCGTCAAAATATCGACGGGAAGTTCCTTTAATGACCTTTTTGTCTAAATAATCAGAAAATAAAATCCCTACGTGCTAACTCGAACGTTGCAGTTACATTTTTGTAGCTTGATGTTTGACTTAGCACTGGGTCCAAATTCTTAAAGTGAAAATTGAAACACTAAATAATATTCATTCTTATCTCAACATTATGTATTGCAGTTATATTTTAATATAACTTGATATATATGCGATGAGATAAGACTTGAATTATTTGGTTGGATCAATTAAGCTTTTGCAATTAAAATAATTTATTCAAAAGACTAATTCAAAATTTTTCTTGAATTTCAGGAAAATGATGGGTAAACTAATCTTTTCCTTGTCGGATAATATGAACTTGGCCTACAATCCTTTTGCTGACGGAAGTATAATCAAATTTGGAAAAGGATTTGAGGATTTGCAGTTGTCTGTTAGTGGACCTGAGTTCACTATTGTCCCACCTGCTGAAATTGCAAACCAGAAGCCTATTCTAGAGTTCACTTTGGGATGTGGGTCTCAGACTGCCCCTGTAGCCCCTAGGCCCTCAGTTTTTGCTAGAATTGAACAGCCTAGCCAGGATCAGAAACACAAATCAGTTGTCGTAGCAGACAGTGTTACTCCTTTCAGTGCTCCAAGCAAGTTTGAAATAGGTTCCTCTTCCAACATGTCGACGATTATGACTAAAACTCAGAGGAGAAATAAAAATCGTCGAACAAAGAGGAGAATGAAAAAATTGGGACTATCAAGTCAGAATGAGCAAACTCCTCCTACCTCTCCACATCTTAGTGGTAGTAGGTTCCGTCTTCTCTCCGCTGCTGATGGAGAGGAAGATGTGAGGAAGATTGCTCGTTCAGTTCCTACTGTTGTTGGGAAGTCTGCCACTGAGCCAGTAAAAGATAAGGAAACACACATTCAGAATATGGTAAGGGCAATAGTCCAAGAGTGTGCAGATAATCATTTCCAAACCAAGGAAAGGTTTTTGAGGAATATGAAAAGGATGATTAATGAAAAGATAGAAGAAGAAGCATCGAGTCAGAAGAATACTGGAGCCCGGGTAGTGAGTCAGTCGAGGGCAAGAGATAGCAAAAGAAAGTTCAAACCTGTTGCAATCTCTGCACTCACTGATGGATACCCTAGGGAATCGAGGAAATCTGACAGAAAGACAGACAGTATTATTTTGACTGATGTGTCGAGAAAATCCAAGAGTACTCAGTATGTTGTCCAGAAAACTAGTCGTCAGCTGTCTCCTTCCTCCATGACACCTCAAGAAGTTAGAAAGGTTTAGTGGTTCTCTCGTGTCCACTCTTCTCCCCAGACAGATAGGCACCCCTCTATGGGTCCTTCTTCGTCTTCTCATCCGGATGTAGGGCGGTTGGAATCATCAAGCCAACTCTCTCCAACATCAGCTGAGAAGAAGATCTGGAGACCTAAGGAGGAAGTTGCTTCTCTGGAAGTGGCTTCACCTGAAAAGATGATAGAAGGAAAACCCGAAGTAGAGGAGAAACATGAAATTAACCCTCCAGATCATATGGACTATGAAAGATATGTTCCCGTTGATCCCCACTATGTTTCCGGAAGGTCTATACAGGAGATGCTAGGTGAACTAAAAAATAGCATTAAAGATCTGGAGGATGAAGATGCATTGAACTTTGATTTAGATCAAGATGACATGTTAGATGATGCAGTAGCCGATGTCCTTATGGTGGAAACAAGGGGATCAGCTCATGATGATCAAGCTGAAGATGCTGGAATACAGGACGTCGTAGTTGAGGAAGGCATTGCGCCGGACTTAACTCAACGTCTTATACAACAGCTAAAACAAAAAGATGAGCAGATCTCAAGTATGGAGAAGAAGATAGAGGAAATGATGGCCACTATGGCATCATTCCAGTGCCAGGGTCCTTTACCACCACGAGCACAGGTTGAGTCTTCTCAACCCGAGTCTGTTCAGGTGGTAGGGAAGAAACAGATAATTGAGGCTGTAGAAGAACACCAATCAGATCTAGAAATCAAAGCCTCTCAATCAAAAGAGCTAAAACAGATGGTGGAAAGACAAGTGAGGGAGGCATTAGCTGAGTCACAGAGTGCGTCGTATACCCCAAAGGGTAGGCCCTACCCAGAGGAGTTTGATGCAGTTCCCTATCCAAAGGGATTTGTGCCCCCCTCATTCAAGATTTTTGATGGTACCGGAAACCCTAGACAGCACATAGCGTACTTTCGAGCCAGTTATTGCAACGCTGGAGGAAGTGATGCTTTACTCTTCAGACAGTTTGTTAGTAGTCTGTTAGGGGTGGCTTTTGACTGGTACGCAGATTTACCCAATGGTTCAGTGCACAGTTTTACAGAGTTGAAAAACATGTTCGTCAAAAGGTTTGCAGGCAGTCAACATCACATTACAGTTGGAGATCTTGTCATAGAGAAACAGAAGCCTGGGAAGAAGCTGGTTGATTATATACTAAGGTGGAGGAATTTGAGCATGAAGTGCGAACCTCAATTGCAAGAGCAACACGCGATTGAGATTCTGCTTAAGAACATTCATGGACCGGTAGCCTTTCTTTTGAAAGGATTTACCATCAAGACATTTGAAAAACTGCTCAATAAAGCCTCCAGCCTACAAGAAGAAGCTTCGCAGTTCACCTTCCTTACTGATCAGTCCTCTTCAGATCCTAAAAAGCTCAAACCCCAGAAGGTCTTTGAGAAGAAATCTGGGATGGTGTCAGCTGTGGATAAGGGAAAGCAGCCAATGAAAATTCAGGTAGAGAACCCACCTTCTCAGTTTTATAATCAACAGTATCAGAGGCCTCAATATACGTCACCACAGTATCAGAAACAGTATTCGCCACCGCAAGCTCATCCACAGTTTAATCAACAACGGCCTTACCTTACTTCGGAGAAAAGAAGGGAGAATTGGGAGAAATTTAATGCATTGATTGGCAAGACTTACCCCTTTAAAAAGGAGGCTTTAAAGAGGATATTAAAAAATCTTCTGAAAAAGCCAGACTTTAAATTGCCTGCCCCTAGGAGGCCAGAGGAAGTGGGTAAGTCTGATCAGCTTAATTATTGCCCTTACCATCAGATGTTGGGTCATCAGCTTGAAAACTGTGTTACTTTTAAAGAATGGCTTGATAGGAACATCAGATCAGGAGCTGTAGTGATTCCCAAAGAATACTTAGTGGATCCGGGGCAGGGATCAGCTAAGTGTGTGACTGGTGAGCCTATTGTTCATGCTTCTTCTTTAAATTCTGACTCAACTTGGGATATAGTTTTATCCCGTTCCTCAAAGAAATTTCTGAACAAACTCTATTTTTCTTCTCTTCAGGAGTCTTTGGGAGCTCAGAAGCCTCTCCAGGTTGATCTGATAGTTCCGGAAGGTGATGTAGAGATGACTCCACCTTCAGAGCTTAAGGGAGCCCAAGTCAGCCAGGGTTCTACAGTTCAGGAGAAGGAGGATTCCAGAGATTGTTTTGTTGCTTTTAGTAGTGTTAATTGTGATGTATCTAGTAGAGTTGTGTTTTCTGCGGATGGGGAGACTGTTATCCTCAATCCTCTTATCTTAGATGACTTTTATTTTGTTCTATGTGATGATGTCAAATCAATGAAAAAGGATTTTGTGTATATCTTGTCTATTTCTGATAGCGATGTTACGGATGACTTGAAAAGCTTACCTGAAAATGATTCTCTTAACAATCAATTTAATTTGGAAGAATTAAAACATTCTCTTAGCTATTATTCAGATAGTGATGCCCCTGCTCTTGATTTGCAGGGTACGCCTATCTGTATCGAAGCAGAGATGTCGGATTCTGAGAATTTAACAGAAGTACAATCAGAGTTAGTTGAGGTCAAAGTAGATAATCCACATGTCGTTTCTTCTGAAGAGATAGTGCAAATCAAACTTCATAGCGGCAAAGTGCTACCACCTCAAGCTTCTTCTGGAGATAAAGGGAAGCAAGTTGTTGACGAACCAGAATCATCTCTTCCACCTCAGCCTGTTCCCCTTCAGGGTCCAGTTGAGAGTGGAATACCCAAGGTCGATTACAATGTCCTAGCTCACCTCAGGAAGCTGCCTGCCAAACTGAGCATTTATGATGCTCTGATCCTTTCCAAAGAAATGAGGGAAGCGTTAATCAAAGCTCTGCTAGATCCAGATATTTGCATGGCCCAGTTAGCAGCTGCACAGCCTAATGAAGCTCTTTGTTCCAAAGGAGTTCCTGAAATTTCTTTTTCCGATGAAGATCTATGTTTAGGGACGGCTGATCACAACCATCCACTATACATAACAGTAAACATAGATAACTTCAGATTGTCACGTATCCTGGTTGATCCTGGTGCATCAGTTAATATTATGACTCTCAGAACTCTCGCTTATTTGAGAATAGACGTTCGTAAGCTCAGTTCAGACAAAATGATCTTACGAGGGTTTAACGAAAATGGCGAGAGGGCTTTGGGTTCAGTCACTCTGTTGTTGGAGATTGAAGAATTTAAAACTGAAGCAAAGTTTCATATTATAGACTCTCCAACATCTTTTAATGCTCTTCTAGGTAGACCATGACTTCATGAATATAGGATGGTTCCTTCCTCCCTACATCAGTGCATTAAATACATCAGAAATGGTGTTGAGCACTGTATTAAGGGAGATTTGCAACCATTCTCAATTCATGAAGTAGGAATTTATGAAGATGCCGCCTATTATTTGCCTAAAAAGCAAACTGTTCCTAAGGATCTCAAATTGGCCAAAAGTGAAATTGTACTTGAAAAGAAAAATGAAAAAGAAAAAGAAAAAGAAGAAAAAAGAGATGAAGAATATCCCTGCCTCGAAGATAGCATCCTACTCCTCCCTCACAAAGAGGTGGTAGGATTACCCAATGGGGGCGAGGTAGAGGCAGAGGATGGCAAAATTATGAAAGTGCAACGTATGAAATCATACAAAAGCAAACTCCTACGATGCATATTGATTTAGAATCTGACTCAGAGGATGAATCATGTGTATCTAAGGCTGAAAATAGTAACAAGAGGCCGAAATTTGAGATCTCTTTGGAACACGACAGTGACGATGATAAAATGAAGGCAAAAATAGAGGATGATTCAGATTTGTCTACCTATGAAAAGCTTAAAGGATATGTGAAGACTTTAGCTCTAACCCCACTATCTCAAGATAGTATAGCCGGGTTGGCAGTTAAGGTTTCACCTGCTTTGAGCGATGATTGTAAAACTGCTAAGTTTATTCCTTCTTCTAGCAAAAATGTTGAAACTGATGTACACATTGATAATCCTTTGATGAATGAAATAGTGGAACTCCCTTTTGATTGGTATCCTTATGGTGTTAAAAATTTAATTAAGCAAGGTCTAACCCCATCTACTTGGACTAAACGTCAAGCTCAGTCCTTTGAAAACCTTTGGAATACTGAATATTATAAACCAAATTCAAGGGCAGGATTGGGTTTTAATACTGTTTGTCCATTTGATGATGATGATTACTGCTTGGTGATAACTAACAATCTAGGATCTGATCGTCTCTTTATGAAGGACATTGAGATTCTAAATGAATTTTGTCTAGAAACTTCAGATGATTCGGATGACTTTCAAGTTAAGGAGGCACCTCCCGAGCTTGAGGAGGAGATCCAATCAACTGTTGATGAACTGAAAGAAATTAACCTTAGTAATGAAGAAAATCCACGTTCGACGTTTATAAGTGCCTTATTGAACGAGGATGAGTCAACTAACTTAGTCAAGTTGCTTTCAGAGTTTAAGGATTGCTTCGCTTGGAGCTATGACGAGATGCCCGGATTATCTCCAGAAATAGCAGTCCATAAACTTGAAATTTAACCTGACATAATCCCTGTCAAGCAAGCCCCACGACGCATGCGCTTAGAAATTGAACAACAAGTAGTGACTGAAGTTAAAAAACTGATCGATGCAGGCTTTATTCGAGAGGAAAAATATCCCTCTTGGTTGGCTAGCATCGTCCCAGTAAAGAAAAAGAATGGTCAAATTCGTGTATGCATCATTATAGGGATCTGAATAAGGCTTGTCCAAAAGATGAGTTCCCGTTGCCTATACCGAAACTCATGGTAGACATTGCCTCTGAGCATGCAATTTTCTCTTTTATGGATGGTTCATCTGGATATAATCAAATCAAGATGGCTCCTGAAGATGAAAAATTCACTGCCTTCAGAACACCTATAGGGGTCTTCTGTTACAAAGTCATGCCCTTTGGACTTAAGAACGCTGGTGCAACCTACCAGCGGGCTATGACCCGAATCTTCGATGATCTAATACACCAACAGGTGGAATGTTATATCGATGATTTGGTAGTCAAAAGTCGTCAAAGGGAAGACAACCTTCATGATCTGAGAATCATTTTTGAAAGGTTGCGCCGCTACGATCTAAAGATGAATCCCTTGAAATGTGCTTTTGGAGTTACTTCAGGGAAATTCTTAGGATTCGTAGTGAGGCACCGAGGCATAGAAATTGATCCTTCCAAAATAAAAGCCATCTTAAATATGCCACCTCCTAAAAGTCTTACCCAGTTAAGATCTCTTCAAGGTAGGTTGGCATACCTACGAAGATTCATTTCCAACTTGTCTGGTAGGTGTCAACCATTCGCTGCTTTGTGTAAGAAAGATGCCCGATTTCATTGGGTTGAAAGGTGCCAAAATGCATTTGAAAGCATAAAGCAGTATTTGTTAACACCACTAGTTTTAGCAGCTCCTATCCCTGGAAAACCCTTAATACTTTACACCGCAGCCTTAGACAGTTCTCTTGGCGCCTTGTTAGCTCAAACTAATGAGGAAGGAAAAGAGAATGCACTTTACTACTTGAGTAGGAGACTTCTACCAACTGAAGCTAATTATCCTCCTATTGAGAAACATTGTTTAGCTTTGATTTTTGCTGCCCAAAAATTAAGGCATTACATGTTAGCTCATAAAATCAATCTCATCTCTAGAGTCAATCCACTCCAGTACCTGATGACTCGTCCGACGCTGTCAGGGCGTTTAGCAAAGTGGTCAATGTTTCTACTCCAATTTGATATCACGTTTATACCATTACGTGCTATCAAAGGTCAAGCTGTGGCTGACTTCTTAGCAGCACACCCGATCCCTGCTGAGTCCTCTCTGAATGATGATCTCCCTGATGAACAAATTATGAGTTTAGAGGAGCATGAAGGAAATACTTGGGAATTATATTTTGATGGTGCCGCATCTTTACAAAAGATCGGGGAACCTCAGGAGGTAATCCCAGGGAAAGCCGGTATCGGATTGGTTTTCATAACCCCTGAAAAGGGATTGTTGCGTTATTCTTACCATTTATTAGAGCCTTGCACTAATAACGAGGCCGAATACGAAGCTCTGATAACTGGATTAGAATTAGCAATATCAATGGAAATCAGAGAAATCAAGATCTTTGGAGATTCACAACTTATCATCAATCAAGTTGCTGGTATTTACAAAGTCTTGAAACCTAAACTTCTTCCGTACCATCAGTACACTATGAAACTTCTCGAGCAGATTCCAAGTGTAACTTTATATAGGATTCCCCGTGGAAGAAATTCTATGGCGGATGCCCTTGCAAAGCTCGCAAAGGAATTAGCCTGTATAGAAGAAGAGTCCATCTCTATAGAAGTTCAAGGTCATAAGATCTTGTCTCCTATAGACTTGGAATACATCAATAAAAAGTTTCCTTCCGAGGGTGAGATTGTTCTTGCCATTGATGATGATACGGTTGACTGGAGGCAACCTTTCATTGACTATTTGCAAGAAAACAAACTCCCTCGAGAGAAATCTGCCGTAAATCAAATTAAGAGAAGGGCTCTTTCTTACACATTGATGAATGACATTTTGTACCGCCGGTCTTTCGATCAATTATGGCTACGTTGTCTTAGTAAACAAGAAGCCCAAAGGATCGTGACCGAGGTACATGCCGGATTGTGTGGTGCCCATCAATCTGGCCCCAAAATGAAGATGAAAATCAAGAGACTGGGATATTCTAGCCTTCAATGATTGACGACTGTATGTCTATTGCACGTCGTTGCCACCAGTGTCAAGTACATGGTGTAGTCCTGCACCAACCTCCTAATGTTCTGCATCCAACAATTGCTTCATGGCCTTTTGAAAGTTGGGGCACGGACATCATTGGCCCTATCGATCCTCCCTCTTCTAAAGGTCACCGGTTCATTCTAGCAGCAACAGACATTTCAAGAGCACCAAAATGAATAATTTCGCTAAATGTCATAATATTGATTGGAGGTATTCCACAAGCTACTACCCACAGGCGAATGGATTGGCGGAGGCCTTCAATAAGACGTTAGTCGGAATTCTAAAGAAAATCTTAGAGGACAATAAGCGACAGTGGCACGAAAAGTTAGGGGAGGCTCTGTGGGCTTATCAAACCACATGTAGAACCCCAACTCAGTCTACACCGTTTGCTTTAGTCTTTGGGGCTGAGGCTGTTCTCCCTTTAGAGGTACAGCTTCCTCTCTAAGGGTTTGCAATTAACAATAGTATTACATCTGAACAGAACGCCCGACTTCGTTTAGAAGAACTCGAAGGTTTAGAAGAGAAGCGTTTGCAGGCTCAACAGAACCTCGAGTTATATAAATCCCGTATGGCTCAAGCACATGACAAAATGGTCCGTCCTAGAACCTTTCGAGTAGGAGAGTTGGTGTTGGTCTTACGTAGACCTATCCTAAGTCATCGAAGGTTTGGTGGTAAATTTGAGCCTACATGCGAAGGTCCTTTTGTGGTGGAGAAAGTCTACCAAGGGGGATCTTACCAATTAGTGGATTGTAAGGGTGATCGTCCTATGTTGCCTATCAATGGGCGGTATCTTAAGAAATATTATGTGTAATGACGTCGTTATGAAGATTTGCAATAAAATTACAAATTTTTCAGCATATACGTTGTTCTCGAAGCTTATGAATGTGACATACACTGGGTCCAAGTAGTTTGTATATTTTTGAAAATCAGAATTGAAAGATTTCAAAATTTGAAATAACTGAGATGTTATATAGTATTACTATAGAAATGTCCTTTTATTTATTTTCTTTTCATTATGATGATTCAATATAAAAACATAATCCCCAGTGGATTATGTGTAAATTATAAAGAGCATTTATAATAAAGGGAGAAAGAAAAATTTTCAATCCAGAAATTTCAAGCTCATTCGTTTGAATGGTTTTCTCTTTCCCTTCTAGAAAATGGCATATACAAAAGCTTTTGAACATCTAATAAAATATTTGCAAGTTGTTAATGCCATTTGTGATGAAGGGAAGATTTAAAATCTTAAAGAAATCAAGTTTTTACTAAAAGTTCCCATCAAATTTAAATCTGTCTTTAGGTCTAAGTCCGCTTTTACGGCATCCTACTGACTTCTGGCTTAAGTCCGCTTTTACGGCAGCCATCAAATTTAAATCTGTCTTTAGGTCTAAGTCCGCTTTTACGGCATCCTACTGACTTCTGGCTTAAGTCCGCTTTACGGCAGCCATCAAATTTAAATCTGTCTTTAGGTCTAAGTCCGCTTTTACGGCATCCTACTGACTTCTGGCTTAAGTCCGCTTTTACGGCAGCCATCAAATTTAAATCTGTCTTTAGGTCTAAGTCCGCTTTTACGGCATCCTACTGACTTCTGGCTTAAGTCCGCTTTTACGGCAGCCATCAAATTTAAATCTGTCTTTAGGTCTAAGTCTGCTTTTACGGCATCCTACTGACTTCTGGCTTAAGTCCGCTTTTACGGCAGCCATCAAATTTAAATCTGTCTTTAGGTCTAAGTCCGCTTTTACGGCATCTTACTGACTTCTGGCTTAAGTCCGCTTTTAACGGCAGCCATCAAATTTAAATCTGTCTTTAGGTCTAAGTCCGCTTTTACGGCATCCTACTGACTTCTGGCTTAAGTCCGCTTTTACGGCAGCCATCAAATTTAAATATGTCTTTAGGTCTAAGTCCGCTTTTACGGCATCTTACTGACTTCTGGCTTAAGTCCGCTTTTACGGCAGCCATCAAATTTAAATCTGTCTTTAGGTCTAAGTCCGCTTTTACGGCATCCTATTGACATCCTGAAGTGAAGTATAAGCATCCACAGCGGCATCTTCTCTTCATTAAAATTCTAAATCTTAAATTCGTCTTTAGGTATGAGTCCTTCTACGGCATCCAATTGACATCCTTGAAGTTAGGAGTAAGCGTCCCTAGTGCCATCCTTCCTCTTGAACTAGAAAGAAGATTCTAGTCTTATCAAAATCATATTCAAACTCTTACATTCTTGTCAAACTACATTCACATCATTACATTTAACTTTTTCATACCTTGACTTTACTAAATGATACTAATCTTATTAGTTATCATTTCACCAAAGTCACCATCAATGCTGACATCAACTTCTAAATTATTCAATCAACTCGAAACTCTATCAGCTTTTCATGCTAATTTTCTATCAAAGCACAAATCTCCTTCAATTCAAATACCCAGACTTTCATTTTTCAATTTTAGATCTAGTTGATCGTTTCGGTCAACACCAATACGCACGATAAACTCTGGCGAGTTTATCATGCCTATTGGGGGTCCATTTGTTGGCCTCATTATCAGAGGTCAATTTCCCCAAATCAAATCTATAGCATCTAGGTCTTCATAGCCTAGCGTAGACATCGCCTTTAGGATTTCCTTTAGGTGGATACCCACTGATGTAGCATCGACTCGACTTAATAACTCAACCTAAAGCAGAATCAATTCAATCCAAATCTAATCCAATTCCAAACTAAATCCAATTTGACTCGTCTCAAATCAACTATTTTAAACAAAAATTTGCTACATCAATCGACGCGGAACCAAATCAAATTAATTCAAATCGAGTTCGATTTAAGTTATGATAGCTCTGATTAGCCTAGATGACTCGTCGCGAGCCAATGACTTTAGTTAAATTAAATCACAGATTTAAATTAATCTAATTTAAATATTCATTAATTTCATTCAATTTAAATATATTAATTTTATTAAAATAAATTTTCTAGGTGTTTTAAAATAAAATTTATTTTTAAATTATATCCTAATAACCAGCTCTAAAATCAAAATTCAAATCAAGTTGGACTTAGTCTAAACCTTAAGTACAATTGAGCCGGTCCAACCACCCGAACCCCACTACCCTTATTAGTTCGCAAAAACTACCCAGCCCGAGTGGTCTCCTCCTTCCCATTTGGCAAAACCGAAACCCCCAAGCGGACCGCCTCCCCCTCTAATTCGAAAAAAAAAACGACCCACGATCTCTATTCATTCGCGAAACCAACCCCGTGGCCCTCTCCCTCCTCAGTCGGCTCCCAATTCAAAAACTACCCAACCTCCGCCTCCTTGCGCTAGGTCGCATAACCCAGTCAAAAATCCCTAAGCCTCCCTCTCCTTCTCATTGGCCGAAGTCTCTCAATTTGCGAAACCCAGCCGGTCTCTCCCCAGCAGTTCGCAAGAAGCTCTAGCCCTACCTCCTTGCTCCAGCCGAGACATTTGAGTTTCTTGCCCTAGCCGGCAAACCCTAACAGCTTGTGAGTTTCAAGAGGGCTTTTCGATTTGGTAACATCCTCTTTCTCCCTAAAATTTTCCATCTCCTTTCCAGTTCCTTGTTTAGTTTTATCTTGTGAATCAAGAGGAACCTCCGTATAAGGAAGATTTTGTTTCTTGATGTAAAAATCTGTAGGAATGATGAATGTATGTGCATTTCTTTTCCTTCAAAAGAGATTTAAAAGAGGTTTGATGAAAAATTTTGTTCAATATTCTTGAAAATTTATGAATGATCGAATAACTTTTTTTTCTTTCTCTAAAAAAAAAAAGGCAGAGTCTTATCCATTTAATTCTTTCTTGTGGAACTTAAATGAAATTTGGGTGTGATTTTCTTTTAGGGAGTATACATGATAAATGCAAAGTTATCCTTAGCACTTCCTTTTGCAAAAATTTCAAATCAATGAAGGAAGGTTTTAGTTCATGATTGAAGGGAGATTTAGGTGTGGAGACTTGTTGGAATGCGCATATCCTATGAGTACTCTAAGCAAATAAAAATATGTGAACAGTGATTGGTTTTGATTTTCATTAGTCTTTGATGCAAAATATTATGATTGATGTTTCTTTTACAACTTGATAGCCATTCTTTGCATCATAAATAAATTATACAAGGGTTTATAGCTATGTCGGATACCGTGCGTATATTGTCGGTTTCATGTGTTATTCGGAGAAAGTCATACATGATTACACAAACAAATCATTTCATGAGTAGTTTTGTAAGGCTCTCATGCATACACCTCCTGCCTCAATGTCATCTTTGCATAATTTAGTTAGAAAGTTGGGTAGCTATGTGGGAAGCCTTCTTGAATAATTGTTGAATGGGTATGAAGTTACTATAATTCTCCTTTCCCCTCTCAAACTTCATTCGGCATGTGTCGATTTGGAATAAATGGTAAGTTGAAAGGATTGCATTCATATGTAAGGTTTAGCACTACATGATGTATTGAAAATTGATTGATTCTTGTTTTGGTGGATAGACTTATGAGGGACTTGTATGCAACAATAACCCATCTTGAGCATGAAAGTATCATCTTTCTAGAAGCGAGCAAAGTAATTTGCATATTTCTCATATGGTGGCTTGAAAAAGAAGTTGTTGGTGCGCTGTCTTGCATTTATTGCATTTTATATGTTAAGGTATAATCTATCAGTAATGGTGTATATGGAAGTGCATAGTAATTATTGTCCTCCATTGAGTCTTGTATGTTTTCTTTTAAAAGTTTTTGTTGAAGAAGATGGTGATATTGAGTGGGCTTGCAACTAGATCCTTTTATTCTATTACTATCAAAATTAGATATAAAATTCATGTTAATGTCTTGCAAGAAATGTATTAAAGAACATTGGGTTTTAGAGATTCATAACTAATGTTGGCATGGTTATATGCATTCTTCAAATCTAGAAAGTTTTGTATTTGTTTGAGAATCATGTAGCGGAAGAGTTGGTAGTTTTATGGGATGATCTTCATTGCTTTTCATGTCAAGTTATTAGTATTCATATATATTAACATTATGATGAACATATAAGTAAGGGTGTGATTTTGGAAGGTGATTTGTGTATATTTAAAAAGGTAAAAGTGTAAATGGGCAAAGTGTTGTGTGGGAGAGGTAAGAAATGTATTGAAAGGATGAAATTGTGTATGTGAAAAGTAAGGTATATGTGAGTGATTTTGTAAAGTCAAAAGTGTATGTTGAAAGGGGATTTGCATGTTTTGGAAATGTGTTTGTTTTTGGGAAAGTGGAATTTGTGTGTTTTGTGAGGTGGTGATGTGGAGATCATGTGTAACGAAAGTTGTATGTTGGAGAGTGGTATGTAATGTTTTGAAGTAAGAGAAAAGGTAAAATGTGTGTATAATTTAGAAAGGTGATTTGTATATTTCTTTGAAAAAAAAATGTGTATTCTGAGGAATGAAGTGATATGTATAGAAAACAAAGAAGTTACATATGTTTATGTTGAAAGGTGGCAAATATAAGTTGAGAAGTAAATTGCTTTGATCAGTGTATGTTTTGAGAGTTGATTTGTGTGATCTTTGAAAAGCAAAAGTGTTGGCATTTGAAAAGAGAAGTGTTTGGTTTTGAAAAGCAAAGTGTGTGTATATGTATCGAAAATTGTTTTGCGGGTTTGTGCGTATGTGTTTGGAAAGTGGAGTGGGTGAGTTTTTTGAATAGTAAAGTGTAAATGTTGGAGGTG
Source organism: Dendrobium chrysotoxum (assembly GCA_019925795.1). Lineage (NCBI taxonomy): Eukaryota > Viridiplantae > Streptophyta > Magnoliopsida > Asparagales > Orchidaceae > Dendrobium > Dendrobium chrysotoxum. Next base: position 61,633 of record JAGFBR010000726.1, read on the forward strand.
GATTTTGAAAGATAAAAGAGAAATGTGGGGTTTCAAAGAGTAATGTGTTAAAAGTGCATAGAAAGTTGAAAAGTGTAGTGTAAGTAGAGAAGTGAAAGTGTATGTGTTTGAAAGTGTTGAAAAGCAAAAGCTCTCTTTCTCTCTCTCTCTCTCTCTCTGCCCCTCTCTTTCTCTTTCTTCTACTCCTCCCTTCTTGTGCCTCGAGTGAAAGTTGGAAAGATAAATAGTATGCCATCAAAAGTGAAAAGTTCAAAAGGTAGACAGCTTGCGCCGGTCTTCAAGCCCGAAGAAAGGTACGTTTTATTTTTAGTAAATTTTAATCATTTTATTATTAATTATTAAATGTGCTTCTAATCCCTCCCTATTTTCTTGTATTTATTTGCATGAACTGCGAGGAACGGTACCAATCAAGTAAACAAGAGGAAGCAGATTAAAGGTGTCAGTCGCCTCTATCCAACCGGGTAGAGGTGCTACGGGCGTAATCCACCGGGTCATAGCCCCCGGTGTTGTAAGTTTTCTTAAAACTTAGAAAGCCCCTAGGAGGCCGTGGTGTGTTTTGTGCGAACTCCTCCCTTCTAGGTCCCGTAGCAACTTCAATTTTATTAGGATTATTTATTTTATTTTAGATCCTTAAACCTCTTTACACGTGCGCAAAGTCCTAAGGGTTAGTGATAACAAATTCTTTTCATCCATATAACATTAGTGGCATCTAAGGACAAAAATTAAGGATTGAGTCCTAGAGAAACTTAGACTTAGGATGCCTGCACACTTTAGGGTAGAAATACATAACATAGAAAACTTAGTGACATTCCCCTTAAGATTATTGTATGTTATTAATACAACCTTAATCAACTCTAATTAAACTTAAATAATTAATTAAGGAAATTTCAAATACACTAATGATAATCCAAATAAAAATATATGAAAATCACATAACCTCTAATAACTAAGTCATAATTAACACACATAACACTAGGAGATTAAATTTGAACATAAAATAAAATGGAATCTAATTAATGTGTTAATCATCTTATAATCAAATAATAACTAAATAAAATTTTTCAAACTTTAAAAACCCTCAACAATTTAATAAATCATTAACAAATCAAATAAAATCATTAAAATTTTAATAAAACACTAACACTTTAATAAGTCAATTAAAAAATTCCAATAAATGATTTAAGATTAACAAAATTTAAAATGTTTAATAAATTATTAAAAATTCAATAAATCATTAATTAAAATAATCTAAAAGAAAATGGTTAATCAAATGACTAAATGACAAAACTTTATTAATCAACTTTAACAATCAAAATTCAATCTAAAACAAACTTCAAAATAGTAAAGACACAAAAACTTAAATCTGAACTAAAATTCCCTTTGACCCTTCAACAAATCAATTTCAATCAGTTAGATAACTTTAACTAAAAGTAAACTCAGGATGCATCCAACCACACAGCCTACCGCACACACTTAGATTTGTTTGCCAGGACAACCGACTCTAGCTCTAGGTTAGGCCGGTGTTCACTTTCTTACTATTGTGTGACGGGCTTTCTCGGTTTTCATTGCATGCTTGTATGATTGACATTGAGTGTTTGTTTACTTTTATTGCTCTCTGTGATATGATGTGATGGGCGATAGATTACCCTAGGTTAGGAACGATCTGGATGCTCACAGAATCTTATGCAGGTGGCCATGCTCGTGCAGGGCTAAATAAAAAGGGGGTAAATTAAAGATTTAAATTAACAATAATTCTGCAGGTGCTTTAGAAAATGCTAAGCCCCCTTAAAATCAAA